>CM076576.1:723863312-723974063 GCA_034641835.2 Pinus albicaulis
CATCATCAATGCATCCCTCCGAGTATGAGCTTCATTTCCCCTTGAGACATCTCCTTGCAAAATCCATGAAAAACAGCTCTTTTTGCATTGGCGCGGGTAGACAGTTCAGTGCTCGCGCCAATCAGGGAAATCCTGTAAAGAGGTCGCGCCACTTGGCGCTCCGTCATAGAGCAGCAATCGCGCCACCCATTTTAGGGACTGTTTTTTATATATGGATGGCGGAAGTTGAGTTCAAACAAACTCACAACCACTGCCTATCTTGAGTTGGGAGGTTTGGCTACGGGAGTTCTATGGAAGAGAAGTAGTTTTGCCACCTTCTATGGAACCTTCCTTGTTGATAGGGCCAATCCCATAATAATAGGGATCCCAACTCCCTCCTTCCCCATCTATAAAAGCTTGCTCAGATCCATGGCAAGCTAGTCTTGAAGTGCCGAAGCTTTGCATCTCCCTATTCCCAAGTGCCTTTGTGCTGTAAAGAATCCCTTCTTTCCCTTAAGGCCCATTCAAGCGAGGAGACCATTGTTACGAGACTCTGGAGAGGTTTCCCTTTCCTTGGCGAGATTTGCGAGACGTGGACGACCGGAGATCCGTTCGAAGGAAGCTGCGACGTCAGAACTTGGTTGTAACTTCTATTCGTTTATCATTTTAATAGATGACTATGATTATGGTTCCACTCCTTTTTCCATCATGTTAATGCGAGTAATATCTTTTCCGACCGATGTTTAGTTACGTATGCTGGTTCCTATGCTTGTATCTGTTCGTTTCTTCTGTGTGCAGGTGTTCATCCGCGGAGATCGCGGAAGGATTGTGATCTGCCAGGGCTGAAGGACGGGGACATCTTCTTCTTCGGATCATAGCGTTGGAATCCAGGTAGGCTCTTATCCCAAGTCTTTCATTCGTAACTAGGAGCTTGCGTCATAGCATTGTTTGTTTGTTGCTAGACCCCTGCTGGGCTAGTAGGGATCGCCTCTGTCCGCAGAGGGGATTTACCTCATCAACAAATTGGCGACTCCGCTGGGGATCGTCCGGTTTTCCTTGTCCCATTTATGATCGGTTTGCTTTGATTGTTTCTCCTTGCTTGATGAACCTTCTGGGTTGGATTCTTTCATTATTTTAGCCTCTTGGTTTGCTTAGCTTGTATTGGTCTACTTTTAGAATAGCTTGTTTTTTAATTTTTATTGAAGAACTCGACTGGCGCGGATTTTAACCCGACAGTCGCGCCACTTGGCGCTTGTTGCATTTGTCCGTGTCGCGCCACTCGGCCTCTGGCGCTAGTTTCAAGGCCACAGTCGCGCCACCCCTGTGACTTTTTTGAGTTTCTTCATTTTTTGGCTTTCTGAGCTTGACCAATACTTTTCTTCTTGATTTCCTGATTGTCTGAGTGTGTTGGAGTCTTGTTTGACTGGAACTCACCGCTATCCTTTGGTTGTTTGCCTTTGTCTATCGATTTCACGATTTGAGCCCTAGGGCATCTAGTGGCATAGTGAATCGAGCCCTCCTTGGGAGTTTTGGTGTCTTGATTGTCCTGTCAACTTGTTGATTGATTCTCCACGCTCTCTTAACAGTCTTTGGTTGTTTTGCTGCGTCTTTTGAGTGATTGTTCATTCTTTCATTCGGAATTCGTTTGCCCTTGCTTTGGACCTAGATCACACGGTCCATTGGGTGTTTTCGAGTATTTCTTTGCTTTGAGGGACTTTGGGTCGATTTAGAGATTTGGTTGCTTGCTTCGTTGAGTGAATGTTGTTTGCTTCGCTCTCTTAGATATCATTTCTCAAATTGTTCCTTTTGTTTTCAGTGCACATTAGCCATTAAACATTGAAAATCAAAAAAATAATCTCTTTTGCTTTTGTTAAATTAGTGCGAATTGTGATCTTTTCCATATTGCTAGTGATTAGTGTTTGGATGAAAAGTGTGCAATTGCATTAGTTGCATTAGAGACATTCTTGTTTGTATTCCGTTCATTTCGTTTGTATAAAAGCTCTCAACTCTCATTTAACTAGTTTTCATCGAACGAAATGTTGCATCGTGGCATATAGCTTGCATTTAGGAGACACTACATACGATAGGACCTAGAAATTGAAACTTAATTGAAGATCAACTATAAAATTTATTCAATTAACCTAAGGCAACATTGGAACTTAACGCAACATATTTAGAAGGTCTAGGCTAGAGACGTGTTCCGGCATCGTTAAACCTAGCAGCTGTCGTTCGCCTGTTGGCTTTAGACAGCACTAGCACGGACTTGCGCTCCCCGTACCGTCGCGTATATAAAGGGAGACCCCTATAGGTTTTCAATCCTTTATCCACAGGAAGCCGAGTCTGTCGCCCTATACCCGTGATACACCGAACACAGCATTCGGGGAGACTACCTGCACGTACGGAAAGTCCTTGGTCGATTTCTGTTTCATTATTGAAACCAAGGTGTATATTGCAGTTCACGGATATTTGGTAAACCCTTTGTGCCTAGTTTTTCCTGAGCAGTCATTTGGTCTTTTCTGACTCCCTAAACTTGAAAAGACCGTCAAGCGCTTGTCCTTTCACGCTTGTATCAACTCTGAAAGAGATAGAGTCATCTTTTTATCGTTTCTCGACTCTTAAAACATGAAACGTTAGAATTTGTTTATTTTCCAATGTGGTAAAATCAATCTCCCACGATAACACACCCGTTTAGATATTGCTTGTGACTGTTTGATCGTGTGTCTTAATTCGTTCTCAGCCCGTGTGTGTGTGTGCTCTCTTCTTCTAGTCTTTTGTCACGGTGGCGGAACCCTCGGTTTCGTCTACTGGTAGTCCTTACACGGACGATTCTTCAGAGGCTTCTGAGCCTTCTGTTGAACCACAGCAGCCTGTTGTTTCCGAGTTCCCTGACGGGGGACCGGTCCTCGCCGAGCAACCCTTTGGAGAGCTAGTTGACTTCCACTGGCCCTTTTCGGACCCTCTGTCTGAATTGAGATTGGGAGCTGATTTCCTTTCTCTTACATCGGGTTCACCGTTTTTTGCTGCTGTTTTTCCTCCTAGTCCTCGCCGTCTTCTGCGTGATTTAACGGCAAGATCAACCATGAGTGATTCTGGTGAGGAAATTCCCGGGTCTGATGACTACCAGCGCATCCCTCGTAGATTGTTTGAGGGAGATGAGTCTGAGCCGGCTACCACATCGTCAGCTGGTCCTTCTTTGCCACAGGGATACAGATCTCTGGGTCAGATTATTTCGGCTGCTGCCTCTATGGGAATATCATCTCCTGCTTCGAGGCCAGCTGCTACTACACCCGGGGTGTCTCCTTCGACGCCCGTCACTTCTGTTCCCGTGCGACCCACTGTTTGTGTGGCTGCCTCTTCTGCTGTTGCCTCAGCATCTGCTACTAGATCTGGGCCAACTCCAGAGGACATTTATCTAGCTACTGTTATACCGGAGAATATCTCTCCGGAGGAGTATCGGTTGTTTTTACAGCAGCCGAACGCCGGAGCTGGACAGCTCCCCCCAGATCCTTACCGATCTTTCTTTTCGCACTATGCACAAGACGGCACTCCCGTGTATGGTTTTCCGGGTCAGCTTGACGAGCATGGGGACATTTTGCGTCTCCCTGCTCCCGAGGCCTATCTTTATGTTCAAGGTTTACCGTACAACCAGGCTCAGAACTTGCAGGCACAACCTTTCCAAGGTCAACCTGCAGGCCAACCTGGCTATCAGTACGACCCACAGGGACAGCCCAATCAAGGCTACTCTGCCGGCCAGCAAGGGCCATTCTATAATCCGCAAGGACCATATTATAACCCTGCTGGTCAACCTGCTCAGCCTCAGCCGGGGTATCAACAGGGACCGGCCTATGGACCTGGGGGGAAAATCCAGCCTTCTTTACCGATGCAACCGCAATATCCTGTTGTCTCTAACGTTGCATATCAGCCAGGACCACTTTATGGTTCTGCTTCAGGTCAAACTGGTTTCCAGCAAGCACCTGGTCCCGTTCCACCACCAGGCCAACCAGGTCATCCGGTACAACCTGGTGTCCCGCCTCCAGGCCAACCAGCTTATTCGGTGCAACCTGGGGCTCACTTACAACCAGGTCAGCCTGCGCAACCAACGCCGCCTGTCTATCCGGGCCAACCTGTTCATTCAGGGCCGCCCCCTCATTCGGGCCAACCTGTTCATTCAGGGCCGCCCCCTCACTCGGGTCAACCTGTTCATTCAGGGCAGCCCTCTCATTCCGTTCACTCTACTCAGCAGCCTGCTCACTCAATGCCGCAGCCAAATCAACAGTTGCGCCCTACGTACCAGGCTCCACAGGGTTCCACTTATCAGCAGTCTACTCATCCTCAGAGTGGTTATTATCCTCATGGTCAATCTCAACCGAACTATAACCACTCTGGAGGCTCTCAGTATCATCCTCCTCCACCCGGTTCTATCTATGCTCAGCAGCCAAATCCAAACGCTGCTTATACGGGGCAGACGCCTAATCAGGGCCCGAACCCTGGTTATCAGGCCCCACACAATGGTTACCAGCAACCAAATCAGTCTGGCTATACGAATTATGCCCCTCACGGTCAGAATCCTACGGGACAGAACCCATGGGGGCAGGGATATTCACAATCATCGTGGAGCATGGGTACCGGACCTTATTCTGGGACTGGCATGGGAATTAACCCTCCATTGTCGTTCCTGGCTACCTTGGATCTACCGGACGTTTCGAAGTTGACCAATGATCCGATTGCTCATAATCCATATTGGCCCCCGGTCCCGACCAAGATACCAGGAGACTGTCCCAAGTTTGAGGGCAAATCTGGAGAAGACCCCCAGGCGCATGTGATGACGTATCACCTCTGGTGCTCGTCTAACTCTTGGAATGACGATTCGGTTCGTTTGCGTCTTTTCCAGCGTACGTTAACAGGAGCTGCTGCTAAGTGGTACATAGAGCTATCCCGTGGTATTTTTCAGGATTTCAACTCGTTAGCTATGGCTTTCCTCACGCATTTCCAGTTACCAGTCCGGTATGAGACTGGGACGCACCTCCTGTCTTCCCTGAAGCAGGACTCGGCCACTCACATCTTGGATCACATCCATGAGTGGCGGCGCCGTCGTCGACTGATCAAGTTTCACATACCTGATCAGATTTTGACTCACTGGTTCACCACCTCCTTTGTGAACAAAATCGCTCAGGATATCGCAATGGGAGCGTGTGTGACGGAGGAAAAAGCTATCGCACGTGCCCAGTACTTGGATCTTGTTTATTCACAATCCGGCACGCTTTATGACATCCTGCCTGATGCACCACGGCCCGGAGCCAAAAAGACCCAACCCACCCCTTCCGTGGATGGTGTCATTGGTTCCGTTTCTCAAAATTCGAAGAAGTCTTCGAATGGGAAGCAGAAGGCTAATTCTTCCAATAATCCCTCTGCCAATCCCACCTCATCCGATTCTGGTAAAACCGCGGAGGTAAATGCCGTTCAGGCCAATCCTGCGGACAAATCCTCCAAGGGGAAGAAGAAGGGCAAAGGCAAATCAAAATCTGATGCCCCAAAACCGGAATCTAAATCTCGATCTGAGGATGGCTCACAACGTAAGCCGAAATTTCCTTGCCTCATCCGTGAAGGTGACCATTACACTAAAGATTGTCCAAGACGATCCGAAGTCAGTCAACTTCTTAAAGGCTCAAAGGGAACTCCGGCTGTTTTAAAAGAGCCATTTCCATCTCAGCAGACCCAGATGGTCGAGCAAGGTTCATCATCTGTACCGTTTGGGTCTCAAGTTTTCATGATGAAGACTAATGCGCCTATCACTATCGCTACGAGGTCCAAGGATTACAATAATCAGCAGCAGGCACCCGGGAAGGCAGTGGCGGATGGACCGCCTCCCGCATCTGCTTCTGGTTCATTGGAAATTGAGAAGCCGACTCTCGAACCCGTTGTGAAGCCACCTCCCAAGGGTGTTCTTCAGAGATCCTCTTATAATCCAAACGCTCGTGCCGCTCAACATTACAGTATTGTTGAGGATCTGGCACAGGCGCCATGTGCCATGTCTGCACTGGAAGTTCTTCAAAGTTGTCCTTCACAACGGAAGGCTTTACTGTCTGCCATCGGTGGTATTGATCCCGCCGACTCGAGCCTTCTCACCTTTGATCCGGAGAATTTTACTCCCCGGCTTCCACATCAAATCGCTTTGGTTATTCAAGTCAGGATTAACGGTCTGAACGTTCACAGAGCCGTCGTAGATGAGGGTGCATCTACTTGTGTTATGTCCTCCGCTTGTTGGAAAGCCATCGGCTCTCCAACCTTATCGTCATCTCCCAATGCCCTTGAGGCATTTGATGGCCGGGAATCTAAACCCCTGGGAGTTCTCGAGAGTCTGGTGATTACATTACAGGGAAAAACTGTCAACGTGGAAGTAGAAGTGGTTGACGCTAAACTCAACTACAACATACTTCTTGGCCGCAGCTGGACCCATGCCATGCTCTGCGTGCCGTCTACCGTCTTTCGTTTCATTAAGTTCCCTCACGAGGGCAAGATTGTCACGGTAGATCAGTTGTCATTTTTCACCTCTAGCTCTGAGAACAACGTGCCATACGTGGATCAAATTCTGAATCCCCCAGACAGCATAGGACCTGGTCTTTTCAAAGACCCAGTCCTCATGGGTATTTTCCCCGCGCCGCCACCGAATACCGCTCAAGTCAACATGTTGTCCAGGACTGATGACCCCTGGCTGATTCCTACACCTGAGCAGGTATATGAGTTTGGAGAGTCCATGCCTTTAACGCCGGTAGAGATCAGCTACTGTGAGATTGTTGCTGCATCGGACCCTCCACCTCCTCAGCATGCTCCGATGAGCATGGCTCTTGACGTCTACTCACAATCCCCCTGGCTTGGTCAGGCTGATTCGCCCGATCCTCTTAGAGAGATTTTTCCCTCAGATGAGGCTATCATTGAAACTATGTCTCTGGAGGAGCTACCCTGGGGCGATGGGCATCATCGTTCCTCGTTTATGCCTAGCTTGGGGGCAATGACTGACTGTCTAGAGCGCTATGCTACTCAAGTTCCTTCCCCTCCTCTTCAAACACCGATCTTGACGCATGAGGTCTTTTCGGAAGGCAATCTGAGTAACATTACTCAAACGGTTCCTATCAACATCTCGGTCAAACCAGGGATTGTTGAGAACATTCATGTGGGTGTGACCTGTTCTCCCGAAGAGATCCAGGTCTATACGGAACTTTTCAAAGAGTTCAGAGATGTTTTTGCATGGTCCTACGAGGAAATGCCGGGAATTGATCCTAGTATTGTCGTGCACGAGATTCCGACCTATCCAGGTGCGAAACCCGTGCGCCAACGCTTGCGTCCCATGCATCCTCGGAAAGCCGCCGCCATCAAGGCAGAGGTTGAAAAACTTCTGAACGCGGGGTTTATTTATCCTATCCCCCTTACAGAATGGGTGTCCAATATCGTCCCTGTCGATAAAAAGCAAGGTACCATTCGAGTCTGTGTAGATTATCGCGATATCAATCGCGCCTGTCCTAAGGACAATTATCCCACTCCGTTTATCGATCAGATTATCGACGATTGCGCCGGAAGTGGGATCTACTCCTTAATGGACGGTTTCTCAGGTTACAACCAGATTAACATTGCACCTGAGGATCAACATAAGACCACATTCATCTGTCCGTGGGGCACTTTTTCATATAAAAAACTCCCGTTCGGCTTAAAGAACGCTGGCGCCACGTTTCAACGTGCCATGTCATATGCTTTTCATGATATTCGCCATATTGTCCAGCCTTATCTGGACGACTTGCCTGCCCATTCGGGTAAGCGAGAGGATCATTCGGAACATCTTCGCCAGATATTTCTTCGTTGCAGACGCTACAATATTAGGCTGAATCCTCATAAGTGCGTCTTCTGCGTCGACTCTGGCCGTCTTTTAGGCTTTATAGTCTCGAAAGACGGAATTCGCCTCGACCCTCCGAAGGTTGAGGCCATTATAAATCTCCCGTCACCCTCCTCCCTTTATCAGTTGCAGAGTCTACAAGGGAAAGCGAATTTTCTTAGACGCTTCATCCCGAATTACGCCGAGGTGGCCAAAGGATTCACTCGTTTGTTAAAGCAGAATGTTCCCTTTCATTGGGACGAAATCGCTCAAGAATCCTTTGAGAAGCTGAAGACATTGCTCATCAATGCTCCGTTGCTTCGTCCTCCGGACTACCACCGCGACTTTACTTTGTATCTAGCCGCCGCATTAAGCACCATTGCCATGGTCTTGGTGCAGGATGACGAGAACGGTGATGAACATGTTGTTTATTACCTCTCTCGGAACCTTCTCGACCCGGAAACGCGTTACGCACATGTTGAGAAGTTGGCCTTAGCAGCCGTACACGCTGTACAGCGCTTTCGCCATTACATCCTTTTGCGTACGATAACAGTGGTTTCAGACTGCAACCCCATGACATATATTCTTTCTAGACAATTGCTGGGGGGCAAGTACTCCAAATGGATCGTCATCCTGCAGGAGTTTGATTTGGAGTTCACCACTGCCAAGTCAACTAAATCGCTGGTCTTCGCGGATTTGATTTGTTCTCTCCCTACATACTCTCTTCCTGAACACTCTGAAGATCATATTCCGGACGAAACGTTGTTTCTTATCGATACTCGTGATCCTTGGTATGGGGACATCATAGTGTATCTTCAGACCGCGACATTCCGGTCTGAGTTGGATAAAGCTGCACGCCGTCGGATTCGGCACCAGTCCCAACCCTACCGCATAGTGGGAGATACCCTATATCGTATTGGAGTAGATTCGGTGCTCCGACGATGCCTTACCTTGGACGAGGCGGAGAAAGTCTTGAATGACTGCCACAGTGGCGCCTGTGGTGGACACATGTCCGGATATGCCACTGCCCAAAAGATTCTGAGGGCAGGTTACTTCTGGCCGTCTATATTCAAGGATTGCATCACTGCAGTCCGGAAATGTCATCCGTGCCAGATTTTTCAGCGCAAGATGCGCGCGCCGCCGTTGCCTTCGCATCCCGTTATTACCGTCGGCCCTTTCGCGAAATGGGGCGTAGATTTTATGACGTGTAACCCTCACTCGGCCGGGGGGCATGCGTATATCATTGTCGCCGTCGACTACTTCACTAAGTGGGCCGAGGCGATGCCTACACTAGCTGCTGACGGAAGAACGGCTGCTTCATTTTTATTCAACCATGTTATTGCACGATTCGGGGTCCCTCAAGCTATCGTCACCGATCACGGTACTCATTTCCGTGATTACATGATGGCGGAGCTGACAGCTGCGTTGGGTTTGCGTCACGACAGCTCAACGCCATACTACCCTCAAGCAAATGGTCAGGTTGAAGCGGTGAACAAGGTTTTGGTCACTATGCTTCAACGAACAGTTGGGATTCATAAATCCAGTTGGCATCTCCAACTGTTCTCAGCTCTCTGGGCGTACCGAACATCCGCTAAAAGTGCAACCGGATTCACACCATTCCAACTGGTGTACGGTCTGGAAGCTACTTTGCCGGTTGAATGCGAAATTCCTTCGCTTAAGTTAGCTGTGGAGCTCTTACCGGGTACTTCTCCTGAGGAAGAGCGTCTTCTGTATCTCGAACGGTTGGATGAAACCCGTCGTCTAGCTGCTTTGATCATCGAAGCACAAAAGAAGAGGGTCAAATCTCATTTTGATCAATCTGTTTCTCCCCGTTCTTTCATTGAAGGAGACCTAGTCCTCTTGTACGATCAGGCACATGATAAGCTTGGTGCCGGTAAACTCCAGCCCATGTGGCACGGCCCCTATATAGTAAAACGTGTTTTGAAAAATGGGGCCTACGAGCTTATAGACTACGAAGGAGTTCCATTGGCGCAGCCCAGAAATGGGCTGTACCTTAAGAAGTACTACGCCTGAAATGATTTCTTGGTGTGGTGTGTGTACATAGGTGTGTGATTTTCATTTGTGTGCATGGTGTGGTGTGCTTTGTAAACATCTTTCTGCTGATCGGGTCTTCCTGGTTGTGCAGATGTCTATTCATCCATTTGTTGGTTTCGCGGACGGTGCCTCCCGCAGTACCAGGAATCTGTCTTCTGCAGCCTGGGTAATCTACGATCCTACTGGTGAGTTGATCAACCTGCAAGGTGTTTGTTTAGGACGTACCACGAAAAATATCGCGGAATATAGCGCCGTGTTGGAATTATTAACCGAGGCAGTAAACCTTGGTATCCGTGAATTGCTCGTGTACCTAGATTCACAGCTTGTAGTGTTGCAGCTGAACGGGCACTATTCGGTAAGAAACTCGTCCATTTTACGATTGTATTTGCGTATTCGATTACTGGAAAGGAATTTTGAATATATTACATATCATCATATACCCAGGCATTTGAATACATTAACAGATGCAGTAGCAAATTTGGTGTTAGATAGACATTTGCGCAATTTATGAATCATCATCACATGTAAAGAAGACTCATCCAGAAATAGATATGTATATATATAGATATCAAAATGTTTACATAGAAGTGTGTCACATAAAACTCAAAAAATATACATAAGTGTCTTAATACATACGGAGACACTGTGTCTCTCAAAAAATAGGTGTGGCTAAATCCTAGAGACTAATCAGCATGGTGCTCATGATAGCACGTCACTGCACGCACTAGCCGCCTCAGGATTCGGTGGAGCCGGTTTGGAACTCCCACCGTATGGCGCTGGTACTCCATCGGTACATCCGACAGTCGGGCATAGTCTGGGATCCCATGGACGATCCCCTCGAGGTTCTGAACCAGTGCCTCTCCTCCGGTACCTTCCCCCTGGATCTCAGGGGCGAGTTGTGTCCTCCGGAAGATAGGAGACATCCCGGCTGGTCTCTCAGGTCCTACATCTGCATGCATATATAATTGTGTTAAGACAAGTGTGTATTAATAAAAAAAAAACATATAAACATAAAATCAAAATATGAGGTCTTACCCAGCTCTTCATCCCAGTGATCTCCTTCTGGTAGCGGGTGATCTGGGTCCCCTGTAAAGTCAGTTCCCGCATAGGGCCAATCTTCCACAACGATCAGTTGGCGCCGTAACCACCTGAAGAACTCGGGCTTCCAGGACATCTGTTGCCCGCCTCCAGATCTGGGCATCAGTGCTGCCCAGCGAGCCATCCTCGGCTCTCGTGGTACCGGACTCGCCACATGGGCCTCTTGGCCCTGGAAGGTTGGTATGCGTTCCAGAATGAACAATACCAAGATGGAACCATACCCAAACTGCTTCAGTTTGTTCTGTTTGCACTTTGTAAGCTGCCTTTTCATGTTGATCGTGACAGCTGTTGCCCAATCATACAGTCGGGGACCCATGCATTCTGAGGCCAGTAAGAGTTGAGTCTTTGTAGCCTCGTGTGGTGCCTGCGATCCAGCAGCCCGCGTAATGGTGTGGAGTACAACTCTCAGTGCTAGGTCAGGGATGGTTGAGATGTATACCTTCTTACTCCCTGTTCCTGTTTGTGCCCCACGGCACACCCGCGCCATTACTTCTTCCATCTTCTCTTCTGATGGTCTGCTCCCAGTCAGTACAGGGATTGGACCCCTGCGGGATAATCCAGTAACGAAATAAATGTCAGCGACCTCCAATTCCAACACCTGGTCTCGTATTCTGAATACTTGGTCATTTTCATCCCAGAGGTTGATCAGATATTGGAGGAGCTCAGGCTGAGCTCGTAAGCATGGTGTGAGGAAGAACTTTTTTAAGCCACAGTCTCTCAGAGCATTCATACATGCTTGGCTTTGCATGGCCTCTTCGTCCTCATCTCCGTGTTCCCGTTCCTTCCATTCAATTGCCATTCTAACTGTTTATCTGCATTCACATGGTTCAAAGCCTTTAATTAGATCTTCTGTGAGCCTCAAAATTCAAGAAATTTGGCATAAGTAGTGGGATTTTAGGCGGGAATTTGGGTTCCGCCGCTGGCGCGACTGTTTTGCTGACAGTCGCGCCATGTGGCGCGAGCCCTTTGGTAAAAAGAGCTCAGTGGCGCGGGTCCGTGCCCGATACCCGCGCCACTTAGCCCGGCCCTAAAATTTCAAAGGTGCCCTTACAGAGCTGATTTTTAAGGGAAATTCATTAAAAAATGCATGGAAAGAAAGAGAAAAGGAACGCCTCTTACCTATCACAGACGAGACGCTGAATGGTTGCCTGGATTGGTCGCAATCGCCGTCAGAAGATTCTGCTCCAAATGGACCACTGTTGCTCTCCACAAGGTAAATAGTAAAAAGTAATTTCATTTTTTACCATTGGACATATTTATAACTTTTCGACGTTAAAAGTTATTTCTTGTCAAATATTTGCATGTATTATGTCGAAGATGGATTTTACGCTTGTTGGGTATGTGCAGTGACAGGTTTTTGCGACTTAAAAGGTGGAAACGAGTTGTATTTTATACTTTTTCGGACTCGGTAAAAACACGAAAAAGTCATTCTGGAGTCATCTTTCAGCTCTTTTCTGACTCTCTAAATATGAAAAGATCGCCGAGGCCCTTGTCGTTTCGATCTCGTTAAAATGGACACGAATCGACATTCACCTGGTATAAGTTTAACCCTTTTTCGGGCCGGGATGGATTGATTACGAAAAAGGAATACCCTAGCCTATCGCGACTAGGAGGTTTTCCCGGATATTGTTTTCTACCTTTTCGGATCTGGGGAACTATTTACGAAAAGGGACCGGTGGAGTTTTCTTTTCCGCCGTCTTTTCAAACTCTCTAAACATGAAAAGACGCCGAGTTCTTCCTTTGTCAGACTCGTTAAACCCTGATGACATTGGATTCCGTCGCAATGACGTTCTCCGAGTTTCTCCTTCCTAGGACTCGTTAAAATGCACTAGGATGGATTCGCCCGAAGGGCGGACTTATATTACAAGCATATGCTATCCCTTTCAAGCTTGTCATCAAAAATAATTGGGGTACTCGCCAGAAATGGTGGGGGAAAAATGGAACCATCGTCGTTATCGTCGGCAGTATGTCGCTCTTGAACATTGCACTTGTCTGCATTCGTGTCGGGTTGGGGACATCTCATCTCGTTGTTTCACTTTGCTTCCATGGGTTTGGGTAATCTCTTTTGACCTCTCATCTGTTCACCGCCTCGTCGCCATGACCTTTGATCTGTTGATGTCAAATACTGCCAAGTCCATTGCCGTGCCGTTTATATGTTCAAGAGAAGTTGGCCTCTGCGAATATCAACCTTCCTCTGTTTCTCGTATGATCCTGATTCACAACAAAACATTATGTTCCTCTGTCTCGTGTCGATGATGTGGGAATCATTATGGCCCACCTTCGATCAAGGTCACTTCCTGTCGACTTCAACTCATTATCCAGGAAGTTGGTCTAGAGACTCCCGATGGTACCTTGGAGCCTGCATGCCTTAATGGCAGGTTCGTCGCATTCGACGAGAGGTTTTCATTATTGGCCTCCGATCGGATGATTCTGCGGGTGTTCGACGTCAGCTCATTTATTCACACGCCGTAGATTGTACCTGTAGTACCTTGAGGACCATCGTCATTATCGGTGGTTTCTCTCGCGTCTGTTAACAGCTTTCATCATTGGCTGGTAATCAGACGATGTTCTTGCATGTTCGACATCAGCTCACACATTCGCATGCTAGAACTTGTACTTGTTTGGGTCGAGATGGAGCGCAAGACCCTGGATTGTGTCTGTTGTAATCCAGGCCGCGATTGTGGATTATTATCATTATGTACATGACTCACTGATTGGATGGCTGCGACCATACCTGAGTCTATTTGTTTGATCTTAGTTGGATGGCTGCGCCCATACCCCAGATCCGGATTATAGCATACTCTGTTTCGGATGGCTGCGTCCATACCATATATATACATCATGTACTTGAGATATCAAATAATTTTTCAGTGTGCTTCCGACGCGGCCTTCGCTGACATGTTCTCGTAAAGCATTTCACCTCTCTCTCTCTCGGGCCTCATACTTTAGGGGGCATCTGTTACACAGTAATTTGTCACCGTCCCTACCATTCCCCATCCCGCACAATGGAGGACCCATTTCGTGACCTGTGAACATTGTCATGCCTTGAAAACATCATCAATGCATTCCTCTAAGCATGAGCTTTATTTTCCCTTGAGACATCTCCTTGCAAAACTCATGAAAAACAGCTCTTTTTGCATTGGCGCGGGTAGAAAGTTCAGTTCTCGCGCCAATCAGGGAAATCCTGTAAAGAGGTCGCGCCACTTGGCGCTCTGTCATAGAGCAGCAATCGCGCCACCCATTTTAGGGACTGTTTTTTAAATATGGATGGCGAAAGTTGAGTTCAAACAAACTCACAACCATTGCCTATCTTGAGTTGGGAGGTTTGGCTGCGGGAGTTCTATGGAAGAGAAGTAGTTTTGCCACCTTCTATGGAACCTTCCTTGTTGATAGGGCCAATCCCATAATAATAGGGATCCCAACTCCCTCCTTCCCCATCTATAAAAGCTTGCTCAGATCCATGGCAAGCTAGTCTTGAAGTGCTGAAGCTTTGCATCTCCCTATTCCCAAGCGCCTTTGTGCTGTAAAGAATCCCTTCTTTCCCTTAAGGCCCATTCAAGCGAGGAGACCATTGTTACGAGACTCTGGAGAGGTTTTCCTTTCCTTGGCGAGCTTTGCGAGACGTGGACAACCGGAGACCCGTTCGAAGGAAGCTGCGACGTCAGAACTTGGTTGTAACTTCTATTCGTTTATCACTTTAATAGATGACGATGATTATGGTTCCACTCCTTTTTCTATCATGTTAATGCGAGTAATATCTTTTCTGACCGATGTTTAGTTACGTATGCTGGTTCCTATGCATGTATCTGTTCGTTTCTTCTGTGTGCAGGTGTTCATCCACGGAGATCGTGGAAGGATTGTGATCTGCCAGGGCCGAAGGACGGGGACATCTCTTCTTCAGATCTAGCGTTGGAATCCAGGTAGGCTCTTATCCCAAGTCTTTCATTCGTAACTAGGAGCTTGCGTCATAGCATTGTTTGTTTGTTGCTAGACCCCTGCCGGGCTAGTAGGGATCGCTAGGGACTAGCGAGATTCGCCAATTTTTTAAATTTCAAAATAATTTTCCATCCTTAAAAGTTTCCCTGGTTTGAAGTAAGTTTAATGAATTATTGAACTCTAAAGAGAATCTGTGTAAGTGTCTGTGTCTGAAAGCCTCCTGCTGGCTATGTGCGTGGAGACCTTAGTCCAGCTGTGTGTGGACCTCGTTGGCTATGTGTGCGGGTAGATCTGAAGGATTATAAAGGTTTTTGTGAACGGTTGATGAATAAAGACATGTTTTGATAACTATGTGACCTAATGCATCTGTGACTTGCCTTATGATATGTTTCTGCATATGATTTTCATTTACCGTACTAAATTTATATTATCTATGATTAGATCGGTTGTGTACATGTTTTATTGTTGGCTTGAATGTTAATTGCATAGATCTATTGTTGTAAGGGCTAAATATCACATTGTTAGAAAACTTAAAGGAATTATGAATATATTGTTTTTGCACGCGTAGGATCCACCTGTGATAATTAACCTAGGGTTTATGGTTAGGGTTTCTAGTGCGCAAGTCAGACTGTGTATTAAAACATATCTGAAGGCACCCACTTCATTTAATTTTCTCTCAAGGTCTGGAAACCTAGTTCCAACACCCCCCCATACTGCTTCAGGTGAGACTTTGGCCTACACATGTAGGTCATTGATGAAAGGGCCAATAGTAAGAGGGTTTTGTTGGTTACGTGCTAACTTTGAACCTGGGTTAGGATCCCTCAAGCCAAAAAATGGTTCCATTGTTGGGACTGGGATCATTTTGAGAGAGATTAGATGTTGTGGCAGCCATCAAAGACTGAATTAGAAGACTAATTTGAGCAAAAGATACATGAATTCTCTATCAAAGAAAATAGTAGTAAGAATTTTCCTGCTTGTTATCACTCTAGTAATTCTAAAGTTGTGAGATTTTTTGTTTTTAGTCAAAGAACACTAGAGGTAACCACAAACCTACTTCAAACTCTAGGGCTCTCTCTTTAAAATTTATCTTTGTTTGATTTGTAAATGTTAGGCTAGTTATGAATGTGCAGCTTTGGTTTTGGTTTTGATTGGTTTGGTGGGGAAAAATAACTTGAAGGTATGGATAGTGGGAAATCTATTTTTGCATTGGGCTATGGAGTCAAAATCAAGCTAACATAACTGGGATCAAGGCCAAAAAGGTCAAATGTTTTCAAGGAAAGATAGATAACCCTTGGAGATCTTGGAAAGTTGTTTTTGTGAGGTGGTATGATCGGAATAAAGGGCACTTAAGAATTCTTTGATCCAGAAAAGGGAAGTAGTAGGCAGAGGGCAAACGAGTGAGAGAGAAATTAAGAATTCTCTACACTTGAAATCAAAGGAAAACATAGAAATGATAACTAGTTAAAAATAGGGCGCTTTTAACAAATCCTGTAGTAATACTCCTAGTTATTCATTCAAATTTAGAATTAAACATAGATGGATGCATGTAACAAAGAAAGATAACAGTGACAAGTAATGAAATACTTCAATCCAAATAGATCATCACAGGAATATTGAAGTATGATGCCAATTGGTTTGATCCAGTCCGCTACTCAAAATTTGAACACAAAGCCTTCAAGTCCAACAAAATGAATATAACATTCTCCAACAATTTATTCCACACCAAATACTTCTAAAGATGAAGTATTTATACATAATGTTTTATAAATATCCTAGAATTCTTCTAGGAATTATCTAAGGGAAAATAAAATATCATTACAATAAAATAGAGACAACTTCTTAACAAATCAGCAAGCTGTCCTATCTATCCAAAAGAAATAGAAACTGCTTTGAGGATAAGAGTGCAGTTGGTTGCCTTGGTGTCCTCCTTGTTGGCTTTAGATATTTAAATCTGTTTTAGAATCTGATCTTACTTGTCTGATACTCTTTATATGATTCTTTTTATTCACTGATACTCTCTAAACTTTGATACTCTTTAACCCTTAGTCAAAAATTGTTTACTGCTGTAAAAAGACTGTTTTGGCAGTAAATCAACAAACATATTTTTCTCCTTTCATCTGTTTTTTTTATCTTTCACAATAAATCTGTGAGTGACTGCCAATCCTCATTTTTAGGAATTTGTATACTTTTCAATTTCCTGAAGTTTTCATCATCTTCATTCTATCTGGTAAAGGTTGGCTTGATGACAAACAAGTATTTGATCTCATGCTGCAAATAAATTAAGTCTTCAAACTTGTTGAGTAAGACCTTTCTTGTTGGAATGCCTTGTCCTTGTGGTTTATTCACCTGCTCCTTTGCAAATTCTCTAATATTTTTATCATAGTCATTTTGAGGCATCAGCTTATCATTAATAACCATAATATCAGGCAGTCCTTTTTGCTTCAAATTTGTGAATTTTACCATGAACCTGGTTATGGCAGTATTCATATTCTGACACTTTTCTTCCAATTGCTTCATTAGATTCTTCTTTGTAGTAACTTTCCTAATTTCTAGGATAGTTGCAGTCCTGTCATTAATCTTGAGTTCTTCCAACTCCTGTATATTTTTTATGTTAAGGAAAGTGATTAGCCTTACAACTTGCTCTGGTTTGTCAGCCAAATCACTTTGAGTCTTTTGAATTTCTATTTGGGCTGCTAGTAACAATTCTCTTTGTTCAAAAATTACCTGAATTGAAGGCCATACATCATGGATGGCTTCAATGACATTGTTCCAAAGGTATTTTTTGATGTATGATATTTTCTCTATTAAGGTTAACTCATTTTGTAGATTCTTCAGTTGTTCACTTAATCTGATGGCTTTTTTCTCATGTGCTTTTGCATTTATTTGAGCCAATTTATTTGAATTCTCAAGATTTTCTACCATCTTTCTCAACCTATTGATCTCATTTTTCTTTAAAGACATCTCTTCCATAGCTTTCACTAGTTTTTTGGCCTCATCTGTAGGATAAATTGTTGTTGAGAATGACTCAGCAGTTGATGTGGTGGATGAAGTCACTGGTACTGCAGTAACCAGTGGAAATTTTGGTGCCAACTCTTTAGCTAGAGTTGAAGGCACAACAGTAGTGACCATGGGAATAACTGTAGGTGGCTCTGGTACTTTCACTGTTTCCTTTTCTTGGACAAGTTTTTCCATCTAAATTTCCATCTCCTTAATTTGTCCTGTAAGCTGAAAGATGATGTTCATCATGTCATCTTTTTCATCCAGTTCCTGTACGATTTCTTTAGCTTGGGGATGTTCACTTGGAGGAAGCTTAAGTTTTTTCCTCAAGGCTACAATGTCCTCATTCTTCTTTTTCAACAATAACTCTACTGCATTGAAATTTGCAGGGTCATATCCCACTTTAATAATTACCAATTATTCTAAGGATTTAATTCTGAGATCCTTAGCATGTAATGAGATTCTATCCAATTTCATCTGACCTTACATGTTAGTGATAGTGTTCTCAAGTTTTTGAACACTCATGGCCTTTGTTGTAACTGTGGAATACAACATCTCTGTGCTCTGCTTGTGAAACTCTATTTGATCTAATTCATGGATACTGTCAGTAGCTACTTCTAGATCCAATTTCTTATAGTTAACAACTGTCTTTGGAACTGGTACTGTGGGCTGCAATACTGACATGATCAGTTTTTTTCTTGTATAATCAAATGCTGACATGAATCTGTTTTGGTTACCTGGTTTTTGTTTCAAAAACTGAGAATATATTTCATTTTTTATCTCTTCATTCTTCAGATTGATCTGTTTATATTTTTCTTTAATATCCAAATATTTTTCTTCAGCTACCTGTGAAGAAGAGGCTTCCATGCTTTGTTGTCTTTCCATTAACTGTGTATCTTCATTGTTGACTTGTTCTTCATTCTGATTGTTAGTGACTGATTCATTTATGAGACTGTTGCAGTCTCATCATTTGTCTCTGGTGTAGTTGTATCATCTATGTCAATTTTCACCTTCTCTTTACCAATTGAACTTAACTTTGGCCTTTTGTTACAGATTCTTTTGAATTTAGTCTCAGTTGCAGTCTCCAAAGTGTGACTAGTATCACTCCTATTTTTTGCATCTATTAAGGTATTTGCAATCTATTCAATCTGATTTGTAAACTGTTCTATCTCTGGTTTTTCTTCAAGAAGGTAAGGGGTTAACTTGCATTTAACCTTTATTTTACTCAAGATCCCTTGTGGATCATAATTCCATGGAAAATTTTCTTCAAATTTATATTCCAATAATTGCTTAGTTACCTCTTTCTCTGCATCCCTGTGATTGCATATGAATGGTCCTATCTGATTCTTTAATTTGAATTGAGTTTTCTTCTTTGCAACCATGAAATTTATAGAATCAGAATTTAGGATCTACCTGATATATTCCAAAGCAAAGATCCTCATTGAAACATGCTTGGGTAACTTGTAAGGTAACAAGTTTGACCCAAATACTTTGATCTCAGTATACTTTTCATATAGGTACTAGTCACCAACCTTACTCTGCTATGACAACTGCAATATATTTTTCATTTCTTCATTTATTCTTGGTTGCTCTGCTTTGGTTAACATTGTGATCACTGGGTGTAAAAATAACTCTGAAAAGTATGAATATGTGAAACCTGTACACTCTTTCCTAAGCAATGTAGTCCAAAAAATGAAAAATAGAGGATTTCCCTCTATGTCAAGATTTTGTAGAGTAACTGGAAATTTATCTGATTGGAAATATAGAAACATATGGAAAAGGAAGGAAGTATATCTGAATACTCCCTCAATTGGCAAATTGATTAATTGATAATGGATACTATCTGCAATGAAACCAACATAGTAAAAAATTACTGATGGGAGTTTCCCTGGGGTAAAAGTGGATAGGAACCCCAATATGGACTCATCAGTGTGCTCATCAGTAAAATATCCAAGGATGAATGAAAGCATGGAAATCACATGCCTTGAACCTTCTGGGAATTTTAAAGTGGAATATGGGGGATTTAACTTAGGAATTTCTACATGTGAGGGCATAAATGTCTGAAAAATCATGAATCTATTGGGAAAACCTAGGCCAATATACAGCTGGGTTAAGGCCTCTATAGATAAAGGGACTGCTTGGGGGTTAGGCTGAATCTGTAACATTTGATTGAGGGAATCAACAGTAATAGTGAAAGCACTTCTTTATTGGCATTGACTATGGCTCTTGGATCAGGGACATAGTACTTCTGACATAATCTGATGACTTCTTGGCATGGGTGAGTTAATGGGACAACATATTTGGGAAAATGGGATTCCAAAATATGAATTTCTTCTTCCTTATATAGAGATTTTTCAAAGCACCGGTTATGAATATCTAGGAGGTTAAATTCAACAATGGGATCTGCTATCTTGTAATCAATATCATCTCATGGGATGTTTTCAACATCAACAACAGGTGGTTGAAGAGTATTTACCACTATTTTAGTCTTAGAAGTGATAGCAGGGGTTGGTTTAGGTACTTTGGAACCTTCATGCTTGCTTGTATTCTGGTTCTTAGGCATTTTTGGGCCACTTCTGCAATTTTAGACAATTTGTAGAAGTAATTTACTTTAGCAAAGGATTTCTTGGATAATTTTGGCAAAGTATAGCTTTTTCTTTGGGCTTTATTTCCAAATTAAGTCTGTGAAAAAGTTTTATAGGATTTTGACTAGTTTAAAACAAGAAACAAGGGTTTCCTGAGTATTTTTAATGGGAAATTGGGCTAAAAAATCTTTTGCAAAGGGTCACATAGGCTTAGGATGCCCGCAGAGGTTTTCTGGTTTGATTTAAAGCTTGAAATAGTTCATCAAAGTGTGAAAAACTCGCAAATTTATTCAAAAATTGTGCGCAGTAGAGAAACATGATTTGTGGAAAAAATTTGACAGGGTCTGGCCTGTTTCTGGGGCTTTTTGACAGTTTGTTTCAGTTAATTATTAAACTCTAAGTGTGATTTAGTTCTTTGAAATGTCTTTTAACTTGATTGCTGGTTCAAATTTTAGAAAAATACCTGTACTATGCAGGTATCAGGTTTTGAAATAGTCTCTGAGGTTATCAGTAAAACACAGCTTCTGTAGATTGTCTGGAGAAATGTATGGCTCCTCGGTAGGCTTCAAAGGTCACAAGGTAAATCTTACAGGATTTTCGCGTGCAGAAATGGTAGAAAAAGGACGTTTTTCAGTCGGGAAGGCTTCGTGCAGGGTTAACACGTAGGAAAGGTATGAAATGAATGAATTTCTAATGTATTGTATGCATATCAAGGATAATAAAAAAAGGCATTCAATTGCAGTCACATCGGGCGGGAAAGGCGGTTTTGGGGTTCAATGGATTGAAACAACCAGTGGTTATCGTGTGAGAATTTGGTGGTAAGCAGTTTTGGCTTGAACCGACGCGATCCAGTAAGAAAAGGGCACATGGAGGAGAGATAGGATTGGGAAACCACCCATTTCGCACAACTTTGGCATGGGAGTGAACACACAAGTTTTTTACACGATATCGGATGTCTGTCATCGGATCTGGATTTTAAATGTGAACGGTGCAGGTTCGTTGGGGAGATGCGTCGGAATGGGAGGTGGGACTGGGTTTATTATATGAGCAGATGGGTTAAAAATTTTCAGAAATAAACGTTAAAATACGTTTAAACCTTAGTTTTTTGATATAGAGGAGGGGTAGGTTTATTAAAACATTTATATAATGTCTTAATCAATGCATATGGGTGCGGGCTTTATTTTATATAGTTTTCAACCTTTTGACAGTTTTTTTAAAATTGTAGGGGCGGGATATTTGAATAAAGATATGTTTAGACCAAGGGGAATAATTGGGCGGAGTTCTTATTTTTCACACATGGGGATATTTACATTGGTCTAAACTTAAAATAATGGGTTTTGTGGGTTTTATTTAAAATATAAGGGAATTAATAACCTACGGGTAGGTGTAGTTTTAGGGATTTAATAAAATAGGTTAGAAGTAAATATGAAAAAAAGGTAGTGAAATGGAAAGAAAGCACATGTTACCTCTAAGTAAAGTAAAAAATAAAGCATTGCTCCTCTTTGTTGTAATACTTCACTTATACTTAGGATAAATGTTTTTTTAGAGTTTTATGAATGATTTTGAAAGGCCCATGAAGTTAATTATTTTGGGGTTTCAATTTTACTAAGTAAAAATTTGTCTTCATTTAGGAAAAAGGGATTATGATGTATGAATGAAGGGTAAATGCTGATCAATGTGGGTTTAAAGTATGAACTCAATATTTTTAACTAACTAGTCATTGAGCCTTGGGTCCGGTCCCAACAAAAGTCAGAGAAATGCTCTGAGCCTTTTTGACTGATAGTTTAGAATAATGAATACTTGTAGGGGAGGGGAAATTAGTGATTTTGCTCAATGATGCTTTATTACATGCTTGATCAACTGCTTTCTACCTACCCAGCTTTATTTCTAACGTTTTTTCTTCATCTTTGTAGGTGCATTTAGGCTTGCAACCTTAATTTTTTTTTATTTTAAAGCATAAAAAAATCTAAGTCTACCTTATTTCATCCGAGGGCTTAGATTAAACTGTTGATCTCCTCATTATTCTCTACCTATCTACTGATTTGTCAAGTTTAAATTGTGTGACAAATCTTTATTCTCTATCTAAAACATGAAATTTAAAGCATGAAAAGTTAAGGTTAAACAGTTTAACTGATCATGGATTATGGCATTTATTGACACTCTGCACATAATCATTATTCTTGCAGTAAAAGTAAAAGTAGTGGCATTTGGACTTGCTCACTTTCAGGTCTTATTTTATCTCTTTTTCTTTGGGTCTATATTTTTCTAAGTCCTTTGATCTTTCTTTTAGGACTTTTTACCCTCTTTTTGATTTTTTATTATTTTTCATTTTTTCAAAATATGGGAAAACAACTTGCAGAAAGCAAGGTATGTACATATTTACAAGACTATCAAAGTCAATTAAAAATTTATGAACCCTATTATTATAGGACCCTAACACTACTAAAGAGTGGGAAAAAAAGTAAATTTTCACGGAGGTTCACAAAATATTCTTTGTGACCTTTGCACATGAGTTACAGGAGTGGTTATTAAGACTAGCTGAGTTTCAGACCTGCCGGAAGGATGATAAGATCACTCAGTGGACGCCTGATTTTAACTAACAATTAGATCAGACTAATAACTCCATCACCTGCACTTGGGTTGACAACATTATGGGTGGGTTTGTAACAGATTTTGTAGTAGATCAATTTGTCTCATATTTTGAAGCAGAAAGGAGGTTCTTCAAGGGACTAAGGGGTAATTTCATATGCTCTTTTCCTTTTCTTATTAAGATGCTATTGTATGAAAAGGGTATTTTATGCAGTCATACCAAGTGAATGACCCCAAACGAAGTTGAAAGCACTACACACAGCGGAAAGTAATTTCTAGTTAACCAGAGAGGAGACAAATATGTATACATCCCTCTGAGAAACCTTCCTAATAGTGATACAGAGAGTGGTAAGGCTACACGCACCATAGGTAGCCCTCCAGCCACCCCACAGTCGAACTCGCGTAGGGTTAAATCATCTCCTACACCTCCACTGCCACTGAGAGGTGATATGGTTGGACATATGAAGCTACCCACCTTCAAGGGTGTGGGAGATGAGGACATGGAAAGATTTTGGTTTGTTGCAGATGTAGTATGGAATGTGCAACATGTCAATACTGATATTTTCGAGAGGGCGCAAATATATATGGAATTTGAAGGTCGTGTGTTGGATTGGTTTATGGGATATCTAGCTCAGAACATTGATCTGACTGTTGATGAGATCAAGAAATATTTGAAGCAAAAGTTCAAAAAACCAAAGTACTACTCACAATGTGTAACAGAGTTGAAAGAAATATAAAAAGAACCAAACGAATCTGTCTGGGAGGTAGATCAACGATTGAAGTGCACTATCAGCGATGGAGGGTTTATCTATGATGATAAGAAACATAAATAATGGTTCATTGACATGCTCTTGCCACACCTGCACGACCCTCTAAATCGGGAAAAAAATGATTCTCAAGAAAAAGCTCTTGAAGTTGCTATGAAGTTGGAAGTCGTGCCTAGAATTGATGACTAAATTGAAACTCTACAAATCCAGAATCAAATAGAAGCGATGCATTTGGAAATTTAGAACCTATGCAGGGATAGATGGAAAGAAGTTGGCGCAGATGTATGGTGTATACGCTGTAAGGGTTCTGGTCACACAAAGGATCAATGTACCTTGATTCAAGATTACATGCAAGCAGGAGGGCCAAATCCGTTGCAGCTAGGACCTAGCAGTACCCCCACACTATGATGTGCTGACTGTCAAGTGGTGGGATGACATGACACAAATCGTTTCCCTCGATTAGGAGGTTATGCACCAAAACTGAAACAACAATGGTGTAGGTTTTTCTCTTTGCTTGGAAATGATGAGCACCACTACCGCACATTTGATCTGATGATAGACAATGCCAGCCTCTATAGAGTGCAGGCTAGCCCATCTTCACCAGCATCCCCCTCTAGGCATGGTGGATATCCAACCAAAGAAAGGGGAGGAGGGAGAGGTGGAGGTGTAGGTCGCAGAAGAGGAAAAATAATCTGCTACAACTGTTGAGATGTTGGGCATTATGCACGCGACTTTATGAACCCCGCACGAGAGTCTTGCAGGTATTGTAGACAGTTTGATCTTGTTATTGAAGATTGTATTATTTTTATTGCTAGAATGAAGGAGAAGAAACAATAGACACTTAGGCATAATATACAAATGGTTAGAGCTGAGCTGTGAGATGATGATATGATTGTAAACATAATTAAATGTAGTGGTGCTACCAATGGAGAAGATGAGGGAAAGAAGGCTGATGCAGAGCCATGGATCAGGAAGGCTTCTAAAAAGAAGGAAGGACTCAACCTGCAGAAGGAGAAGGAGAATTTTGTAGAAGATAGAAAGGATTTTTCTGCTGCAGGTGCGTCCACGTCCAAGTCAGTCACAGAAGCAAAGATTGATGATGAATTCAACCCTTTTTTCAAGCATGCATCAAAATATTACGTAATTAGAAAGTAGTAGAAAACTATCAGGCTCTGATAGATAGATGCGCAGATAAGGAGTTACCTCGAACAGAGAGCAAGGTTGTAAACAAGACCTAAAATAATAAGAATAGAATGTGTTAGGAGATGCGCATGACCGTGAAAATTGGAGAATACGAGATGGATCAGGTCATTTTGGACTTGGGATCTGATGTGGATTTCTTGCCTAAGAAGACCTGGCAAAAGATGGTCCAACCAAAGCTACAGTGGTCCACTATTTAGTTGCGCATGGCTAATTAGCAGAAGATTATTCCATTGGGGAGACTCCCACAGGTTCTGGTAGATATTATTAGAGTAAAGGTACACACAGACTTTGAATTAATACAAATTGTGGATGATGAAGACCCCTACCCTGTGCTTCTAGGACTAGATTGGGCCATTGACATGGGGGGAATCATCAACTTGAAACACAAGAGTATGATCTTTGAAAACAATGGTACTCCGGTTATAGTACTTTGAATCCTGCTGAAGGGGAGAGATATACAGAGCCAATGCATGAAGGAGACAATGTCGGCCATATCTACAAGTTGACTGCACGATATGAGGATAGGATCAACCCTACTACTGATGGGATTTTGAATTGGGAAAAGGATAGCTCATGTTTTTCATATTTAGATGGAGAAATGGAGAACTGGTAGAATCGTCTGCATGATGTTTCTACATTGCACTACCTTAGAGTTACTAAATTTTTTTGATGTGTCTCTTCCAAGGTATGGGAATTACCCTATTTTGATGGTTCGAGCAATGTTTTTTTTATTTCTAGAAAAAATAGAAAAGGTTGTTCCAAAAGAGCAAAGGTTATGGGCACTCGATCTTGCTATGCGCGAAACTCCAGCATGTTGGTGGGATACACACAAAGGGAAATTTGAGGATTGGGAAGAATACAACATAATGATGAGGTTGCGCTTTCAGAAATCCACTGCCCCACCAACTAAGATTTTTGGTGGCCGATGTGACCTGCGCAAACACTTGGCTACATGGATGGAAGTCTGGGATAAGAATTCCAGGGCTGAATGGGTTCACGTGGTTTTCCATACATTGGGACCAATCCCTATTGCGTGGTATTTAGAGACGGAGCTACACCGGGGGACCCTTAATTGGGTTACAATGAGTAAAAGTTTTCTGTTAACCTTCAGCATGGCCAGTGGATTAGAGGTATTGGATGAAGTCTTGCAGGATATGGAAGCACTTGTCTTTGATATTCCCATCCTCAGATATATTTTGTTGTGCCAGCATGGGAAGCACAGATGTAGGATATTGTCAACTGCAGAAATCTGTCATTGGAAGATAACGATGAAGATCCAAGAAATATCAATATTCCAGAATTTGATGGGGGGCACGCAGTTGCAGGGCCCCTGTTAGGAATGGTGGATGTAAATAAGCCTTTAAAACTAAAGGAAGGCAACATTTGGACAGAGGAACAACCCAGGCTGGACAAAATAGGAGATTATTGGGATGATGACATAGTGGGAAAGGTTGCAGAGCTGTTGAAAAAATATCAGGACCTGTTTCCCATGAAGTTTTATGAGCTCAAAGGAATTGTAGGAGATTTGGGAGTTATGAAAATCACTCTGAAACCAGATGTGCGCCCCATCAAACAACGACCATACCGGTTAAATCCAAAATATAAGAAGAAAGTGAAGGAAGAATTGGAGAAAATGGTTGCTACAGGAATCATTGAGCCTGTGGAATAGTCTGATTGGGTGAGCCTGATGGTTGTTCAGGAAAAAAAAACTAAGGGATAAATAAGGACTTGTGTGGACCTTCACAATCTAAATTATGTATGCATCCATGAACCCTTCCCTACTCCATTTTCAAGTGAGATATTGCACAATGTGGGAGGACAAGAAGCCTACTCTTTCACTGATGGATTTTCAAGGTATCATCAGATCAGGATTGTGCCAGAAGACAGATGTAAGACCAATTTTGCAACGGAATGGGGATCCTTACAATACACAGTCATGCCTTTTGGGTTGAAGAATGCACCTGCTATATTCTCGCACATAGTAGTAGTTGTATTCAAGGAGTTCATGCACAAGTTTCTGGAAGTGTACTTTGATGACTAGACTATGTTTGGACTGGTAAAGAAGCATGTTTCCCACCTGCGCATGATGTTCGACACTTGTAGGAAGCATCAGATCTCTCTTAACTTGAAGACATGTATCTTTTGTGTTCCTTTTGGAATCTTGTTGGGCCATATTGTTTGTCAGCAAGGGTTGATGGTAGATCCAGCCAAGATTGCAATTATTATCAACTTGGAGATCCCTAACAATGAGAAATAGCTGCACTCTATTCTGGGACACACAGGATATTATAGAAAATTCATTCAGGGTTATGCTCTGATCACTGCACCCATGGAAAAATTGAGGAAGAAATATGTGTCATTTTTCTGGGATAAATAATTCCAACGTAGCTTTGAGTTTCTGAAGGAAACGATGGTTACTGCACCTATTTTTATATTCCATGACTAGTCCAAGGTCTTCCAAGTGCATGTTGAAGCATTCGACATTTCACTTGGAGTTGTCTTAGTGCAACTAGGTGAAGGAGATATTGATCACCCCGTTACCTTTGCAAGTAGGAAGCTCTCCAGTGCAGAGCACAACTACTCAACCACAGAAAGCGAAGGATTGGATATGGTCTACGCTCTGTAAAAATATAAGCATTATCTACTAGGAGGGCACTTCAAGATGTTCATTAACTACTCTTCTTTGAAGTTCCTAGTAAACAAGCCTGTGTTGGGGGCGGGGAGATTTGTAGATGGCTGTTGTTATTTCAATAATATGATTTCGAGATCATTGTTAAGCCTGGTAGATTGAATGTTGGACCTGATCACTTGTCACGCATTGAGGATGGGGAGGAACCAACCAGTCTGGAGGAGGGACTACCTGATGCACATTTCTTTGCTATTAAAGTGGTGGATGAACACTTTGCCGATATCATTGAATTTTTTACTATGGGCAGTGTGTCTGCTAAATACTCGGTGCAACAAAAGAAGGAGTTGGTTTCGCATGCAACTGACTTTACATTGATTTTTGGTCACCTGTACAAGTTGAGAGCAGGCGAAGTGCTAAGAAGATATGTCTTAGAAGATTAAAGACATGACATATTGGCTAAAGCTCATGGGGGAGTGGCAGGATACCACTATGCAAGGAAAGCTATTGCATAGAAGGTGTTGCATTCTGGGTTGTGGTGGCCCACACTACATGATCTGATCACGTGTTGAGTACTACCATAACCATCATGTACGGTATGAAGATATTTTAATTGACTATGGCTTATACAGGTTTAAATGAACATGTTATTCCATCGATTATAGTGCATAAAACACATAAACATACGTAAATTAACTTAACATATCAAGAATCACAAACACGTAAGTAATAGAGAGACATCCAATTAGTAACGGAGTTCACCCCTCCATCTCTTTGGGACTACATCTTCGTATCTACTTCAATTGGAATGCAGATCTTCTATATTCCTTATTCAAATTAAGCTTTCTTACATTCGAGCATGATGGTCGAGAATTAGCTAAGCATCATGGCTCTCAATAGCTAAGCATTCTCTCCTTTCTTCCCCTTCCTTCGCATGTCTTACATAAGGAATATATATAGTTTTCCCTCACCAACTCTCTAACAAAGAGAATTAATTACAAGAGCCACAATTGTAGGGCCTAATTACAAGGAAGGAAAAACAATATCCATGAAAGTAGGACCTCCAACTATCTCAGGCTCATAATTGGGAAAAGTCTCAAAACCACCTAAAGACTCTTCAACCATGCCCTTGATTCTCTCAACCTACAATTGAGAAAAATAGAGAATTGGTGTGAGGTGGTTTCTCACATAAAGACCAATTTTCCTAATTACATTAAATGAATAATATGCGAAACAAATTTTCTGTCACAAATATTAATCATTTATATCAATAATTCATGGGTTTAATAAGGGCTCATAAAATGCATAATTAAATGCATGGGAATAATTTCACCCACTTAAACAATTTGTTACCAACTTCAAATAAACATGGCACAAAGCTCTTTCGCGTGTGAATATCCTTTTGGATCACACCTCCTCACAATGAAACTTTTGGTATCCAAAAGTATCAGCTCCGATCCATCATCAACTGCATGCAAATGTCTCTGAAAGGAACATTCCCACATGACTCCTTCACCTGACACTTTGGAATCGGAATGCAATGCCAACACCTGCAACTGCTGCAACACAGATGTCTGAAAGACACATCCCTTGAAGACTCCTTCACCCAACGTACTTCATAATCAAGATGAAAGCCAACACCTGCAACTGTTGCAATGAAAATGCCTGAAAAGGCACATCCCTTCAAGACCCCTTCACCTGGCGTACTTCAGAATCATGATGCAAAGCAACATCTACCTAAAGCTGCAATGCAATGTATGAAAATGCATATCCCTTCAAGACTCCTTCACCTGATGTACTTCGGAATCAGGATGCAAAGCCAACATCTGCCTAAAGCTACAACACAAATGTTTGAAAAGGCACATCCCTTCAATATTCCTTCACCTTGATCCTTCAGAATTGGAATAAAAAAGCCCACATTTGTCTAAAGATGAAAACCTGTAGCTGATCATACATGTTTACATCTTTTGAAACACTTACCAAGAGTTCATTGGTCAAGTTTTCGTGCCAAAATGACTTAGGCAAATCGCCTCATTCAACTTGATACAAAGAATCCAAAAAGGCTTAATGCGCAAAAATATGCCTCGCTCTCTCCCTCACATAAGAGTGATAAAACGAGCCTTTTACAATGCTTCATAACCATCTCTTACATCATGTCTTTCATGGTGACTGTTATCACCAAAATTGTACCTGATTGGCTGTTGATCAGACAACTTCAGTGTAACTATTTCAAACAAATCTTTGGATTGAGGCCATTAGGGGAATTTTGAGGTCTAAAATGGGCCTCCTAAGGAAAATGTACAATCAAAATTCACTTTATGAAAACCAATCACATTTTAGGAGATGACATCATCCCTAATGGTTGAGGTGGCATTGCTTGAGTTAAAGGTACTTACTTGTTACATTCTCAATGGTGGATAAAAACTCATGGTTAACCATGGTAGTAATCTAAGTACTTTTAAAGCCAAAGTAAAATACTCATAATAAATGCCATTTCACAATTTTTGAATAAAAATATATTATTGTCATTTCATATTTCTTGAAAGAAACAATGCATATCCCTATACATTTATTATATTATATTTTATTATATTCTTTTTATATAGTATATTAATTACATGTTATTATACATTTTAAGTAATATAAATTTTAATTAATAACATATAATATAATTAAGAATTTATAAATTTATATTTATATTTTATTTTAATTTATTTAAGTACAAGGGACAAATGCATTAGTTGTTCAATGATAATGATTTTTTCTTGAAAAACTCATTCTTATTTATAGTCACATCAATACAATTTTTTTATTAATTTTATTTTGGTACAACTTTTGAAGTGAATTTAACTATGGTTACATGGATTGTGGTGCAAAAAGTGAATTGAAAATTCATAAATATTATGATGGATTGTAGATTTCTGTGGTGTAGATTTTTAGAATCAAAGCTCAGAATCTCCACAGTTCTCATTTTTAAGTCTACGTTTCGGGTCTAAAACAAGAACCATCATCAGGACAAATCTGCAAAAAAGAGAGACAATTTGTGTTAAATAAATAGTGGAAAAATGACAAGAAAGAGAGCCAACCAGATAACAACTTAATGCTTTAATTTCTAAAATTTCATTTATTTTTAATTTATTTTTATTTAAATTATGTTGAGTTTTAGTTATTTTGTTTTATAAACGTATCATAATCATTATTATGATGCTTTGAGTTTTAATGCTAATAATGTTTAATATTTCTTATTATTAATTTTTTATCCCTTTTTTATAAAGTCTTATGTTAATTTAATTTTTTTATTATGTTTATTATTTTTAATTTTCATAAAAAAAAAAAAAATTTAATCAAGTCAAAGTGTAGTATTTTCTTTCTTATCCTAAATTTATGTAAAGAGGTCCTAGTAGATTATATTAAATGATTAAATGGTTTGATTATTATTAATTTTATAAGACCCTATGTGGATTATAGTGTGTACTTTTTTATTAATTATTTATCCTTAAAAAAGTTCTAAGTTATTATCCAATTTTAGCTTATGAATTAGATTAAAAGTTTTTTGTTTTTAATAATATCAAAGTATAGTATTTTCATTTTTATCCTAATATTATGGAAAAAGGCCAAAGTAGATTATATTAATAGATTTAAAGAATTGATATTCTTAATATTATAAGATCCTATGTAGATTATAATGTCTACTTTTTCGTTAATTATAAATCATTGTTAAAAAGTCCTAAGTTTTTTATCCTATTTTATCTTATGATTTAGATTAGCTGTTTTTGTTTAAAGTTGTACAGCTTTATTTTAGAGATATTTTAGAGTTTTAGTATTTTCCTTATACTAATTTTAATATTTTCCTTATACTAATTTTAAGATTATATGGTCCTATTTAAATTATATTACATTACTGAGGACGGTGTAGTTATTTAAAAAGGTTTGGAATAGGTCAATTGATTATAACCCATAGATAGGGTTTGTAACCAATTGATCCTATAAACTAAGGTTTGCAGAAGGTAGGGGTTTAATTAAGGACTAAGTTAATGTTAGGAGATTTATAAGGGTTTTTTTTTTTAAATTACATACTTTTTAAGGTTAAAGAAGGGTAGCAAGGTAAGGGCAAGGAGTAGGGTAAGGGTTTGATGTGAACAGGTGGGTAGAGGGAAGGGGAAAGGGTACAAGGTAGAGAAAGTGAAAGTCAATTTAAAGATCATAAAGGGACGGAGGAAGAGAAGGGGTAAAAGGAGACCAACGACTCAAGGGTGCAAGATGTTTTAACGGGACAACACGTGGACCCAGTTTCTACTAACTTCTAAACCTCCATCTTTATTTAGGTTGTGAGGGTGTTTTATGATTTCCAAGGCTTCACGTATTATGTGTTTGAAATGATGCTTTTCTTTGGAAATGACCACTGCTTCTTCAAGGCATATGTGGTGACATGTTTTGCTTGAATGTTCTGCCAAAGCTGAGGTTTTAATTCTTCCAAGCCTAGTGTTTTCCCCATGTTCTTTAAACATTATTTTAAAGGTCCTACATGTTTCCCCAATATAGCAGTCTCCGCATGAACAATTGATTTTGTAAACACCTTTTTGTTGGAGGTGGTCGGGGTCATCCTTAACCGATTTCATTCTTTTCCCGATGGTTACTAGAGGTTTGAAGGTTGCTCTAATGTCCTTTTTGGCTAGAACTTTGGCTATTTTGTCTGCGACCCCTTGAATATAAGGGAGGTATGCTTTTGTAGTGGAGGGTTTGTCAGTAATCATTCTTTTGTTTCCAGATCTGGCTCTTTGAATAGCTTTTTTAATGTCCTTATTTCTATATCCCAAGTTTAAGAAGGATTTTCTTAGATATTCAATTTCTTCCTCCACATGAGTTTTGTCTGATATAAAGAGAGTCAACAACACCCCTGTCTTCTGGGCTGGGTAGTGGTGTGAGTTTGCGTGTAGATAATTATCCGTGTGTGATTTCTTTCTGAACACTTTGTGTCTAAGGGATCCATCTTGATTTCTTGATAGGAGTACGTCAAGGAAAGGGATGCAGTTGTTTTCTTCGCCTTCCATTGTAAATTGGATATATTTGGATATGCTGTTGAGGTGGTCTAGGAAGTTCTTTAATTCCTTATCTCCATGAGGCCAATTGACATTGGTGTCATCTACGAACCTTATCCAAAACTTGGGCTTTAATGGGTAAGAGTCTAAAGCCTTCTTTTCAAATTTCTCCATGAAGAGGTTTGCCACTATAGGGGATAACGGAGATCCCATAGGAACTCCAGATGTTTGTTCAAATATTTCCCCTTGGAAGGTGAAAAAGGTAGAGCGAAGACATATTTCAACGAGTTTTGCAGTTTGCGGGTCTGCTACTTCTTTTAATACTTGCACGGCTTCATCAAGTGGGATTTTGGTGAAAAGTTGGACAACATCAAAGCTAACAATTTTGTCACCTGGATCCAATTTGGCCTTTTTAATGAAATCCACGTATTGGTTGGAGTCTTTGATGAAAGAGCTAGTATTACCCACCATAGGGGCGAGGGTGCGAGCCACATATTTGGCTAATTCATAAGTTGGTGCACCTATAGTGTTGACGATAGGCCTTAAAGGAACACCGACCTTATGGATTTTAGGGGCACCATAAATATGGGGTATGATTTCACCTTCTGGGTATAAGCGCTTCTTCAAATTATCATCTAGATTGGACTTCTTAATGGCTTTTTTAACATTTTTTATGACTTTGGAGATGGGGTTTTCATTCAGTTTTTTATAAATACCACTATTGTGTAGGTGATCCCTCATCTTATTGTTGTACTCTTCTATGTCCATAACTACTATAGCCCCTCCTTTGTTTGCCTTTAGAATGACAATCTTGTCATTGCTTCTGAGGTTTTTTAGGGCTTTTAATTGTTCACTGCTTAAGTTTTTCTTGGAAGCTTAGCCTTATCTAGTATTATGGCGCATTCTTGCCTCACCTTGTCCTTGTCTTGATCATTAAGATCCTTTATGCCGTCTTCAATATCACAAATGATTTCTTCCTTCGGTATACGATTAGGGGCTACAGCGAAGTTGAGTCCTTTTCCTAAAACTTCTATTTCGTCTTTCATTAATTCATAAGTGGATATGTTGACAACTTTCTTATTGTTGTTGGAGTTGTTGTTTATAAACTTTTCATTACCTATAACCCTTTCATTATCTATGTTACAAGTTAATATGTTAATGTTTTTGTTTTTATAATTGGTGCCATGATTCATCGAAAAATCAGATGCTGCGTGGACCGTCTTCTTAAAAACTTCGATGCTGGTTTATCCATTCTCTCTTCGTCAAACTTACTTTGACCGTCATTGTTTGCACACGAAACAATAGTTTTTTTCACACCTATTGAATCGGTTTCGCAATATGCGTGGTTTTGTGTGGGGACTGTGGCCATCGTTTTTATGTCAGTGTTGAGTTTTGTTTGCAACTCGGAGTCTGGAAATTCTGTTAAACCTATGGGTTTGGTTGTGAGGTCTGGTTTTATATTCCCAGCTGTATTATACACGTTAAGTGTCGGGTTGTCACGTTCGGTGTTCAGACCTACTGCGTTATTTTTGTGCAGCTTCTGTTCGGTGTGAGGAGCAGTCTATTTTTGCTTAGTCCACAGATCATGTTTATTAACAGAACTTTGGCACCCCTGTTCAGAATTTTTGATGGCTATCTGTGACGTGGAGAGCTTTGTCACCAACAGACTCGTCTCCCTTACTTTTTGTGTTGGGTTAGTTATCGTTGTTTTATTAGGATTAAGGTTCTTATGCGTTTCAGAGCATAGCAACAAACTCATTGACTCCGTTCTGTAGTCTGCGTACGGGTCTGCGTTCACAACTAGTTCATCTACGTTGTGGCAGGTTAGTGCTCGATTGTCACTTTCAGAGGTTAGATCTAATGTTTTTTGTTTGAGCAGTTCTTGCACGGTGCAAGCTGAAGTCTGCTTCTACTCGATCCACCGGTCATAAATATTATTTTATTGGTTTAGATATTATTTTATTATTTCCTTAGGAGGCCAATTTTAGACCTCAAAATTCCCCTAATGTTAGCCTCCTCAGTTTGAGAGGGCTCTCTCAAGGGTTAATGATATAGAATAAAGATATAGATAGATGGATAACTCTATTATTTGTGTTTTGGTTCAGGTTGAAAAGATGAATGCTTGTTATCATTGGGCTATGGAGTCAGTGATAGGGCTCTCAATAACAAAGGCTTTCCTTGTGGAAGTTGAGGCTTTTATATAATTCAATGAAAGAGTAACACATTCAGGAAAATCCCAATAACTTGAGGTTCAAAGGAAGTGAGAGCATGTGATACATGAATTTTGAGTAATGATACATTAAGACATTGAAAGAAAAACAATTCAAAAGATAGGAAATAAACTCATTGAAATATCATAAGAATCTCAGGTGAAGGAAAGTGGTATTGTTACTGTATATATTAGAAACTCCAAAAGTTTTGCAATAAAATAGTATTTTGAGATAACATTTTCCAACCTGTAGGTTGAAAATAATATCAATATGTAGCCATTGAGATTGTGGATTCAAACTTTCAGTGATCCAATGAGTTTACTTGACATGGAAGTTGAGGCAGGTCAGAGTTTTTAGTAGTAGGACACACACACATGAGACATGGAAATACACAGTCAATTCACTCATAAAGGAAGTCAGAGCATCACAAGGATGAATTCTGAGTAATATAAATGAAAACCACTGTAAGAGAGATACATAAAGGTAAATATAGAACAATTAAGCACCAAAAACTCCTTTAGAATCTCAAGTTGGCCTAGTAATCCATCTCTGTATTGCTGAAATAGTGATTTTACAATAAGCTACAATTTTGCCAAAAAGTCTCCAACCCTTTTGCTAATTCGACCTAATGGCCTTTAATAGACATCTTAAATCATCATATGACCTGCCTCTAGGCTATACATCAAATTTTTGCCTACTGACACCTTGCATAACCATAAAACATCAAATTTATGACAAACAAACACCTATCCTACTTGACAGTCCTATTTCAACTAGGACTCAAACTCTTCATTATTATCTTTAAAAACCTTATCTACTTAAAGAAATTACATATTTAACAAGTATCTTGTCACATGGTCAAATTTAGATGATGATATTCACCACTTTTTGACCACTTAATTGACCTCCTCAAAACTAGGAAACAAAACCATATTTTTTAGGTAAATGGTCTTCTTCTTCTTTGAATATTTTGGTTGTAATTTGGTCTTGAATTCGTGGTCCTTGAGTGTTTAATAATTGCTTGAAATGGTATTTAAATATTTCATAGCCTCTAGCTATCCAAAACCTATTCCAAAACCTGCTAAAAATACTGAAACACAGTGCACTACGAAAGTAAGGCAGTTTCGTAGCGCACTTTCATAACGCCTTAAAACAAGCCTTTATCCTAAAAATATCTAACTCTTTCCTCTTGCATCAGCTTTATCATCCTTCAACACATGTCTCATATCATTTTCAGCCCTTAAAACCCTTTAAAACTGATCAGGAATACAAAAACGCAGCTACAACAGTTTCGTAGCGCTTTACTGCCATTCAAGCCTGGAGGCGCTACAAAACTGCTGAAAATGAAGATTTTTGCGTAATTTTGTCAAATGAAAGTTGTAGTTGTCAAAAAATTATAAAAAAACCTGTCTTCATCATCCAAAAACCATAAACCAACTTCACTTTAGGCTCCTTGAAGCATTTCTTCCTCATTCACATTTAAGACATCCTTGCAAATTTTTCATGTTTTTTCCTGAAACATAGGTCTTGGAACAGAGCCTATATATTCTAATACATGATTTATGTTTCAAAAATTAAGGACGTGTTTGTAGGCCAATATTTCTGTAATAAAAACCTCTCTTGGTTATTTGAAACACATCTCCAGATGTCCAGAAACTGCATTTGCAAAACATGTGTAAAACATGAAAAATCTATTTTCTGAAAATAGGGCTTCAAATAAATCCTTGTATATACCAACTGATAACACCTGTGAGAAACGTGAGAGTGGTTATTGTTATTTGATATGTTTTGAAAAATAACCTCTCTCATTTTCTTAAAATACCTTTATTTTTTCCCAGAAACCACCTTTGAAGTTGACTGCTAAAACAATCATGTACACGACAATTTCGTAACAGCAGTTTCGTAGCACATTTTAATTTATCAATTTCTTCCACCTCCTAATGAATTTTCAGAAACTGAGAGAATTTTTTGTAGTTAGGTCTGTTATGTAGAAAAACCTCTTTTATTTTTCCCAAATTCGTTTTCATTTTCTCAGAAACCACCTTTAAAGTTGACTGTTCAAAACCAAAAAACAGAATTTTGCTTCATATTTTGTTATGAAACTTTCAGCAGTTTCGTAGCACAAAGTGACTTTTTTCAATGTAATGCACTACAAAACTGTGGTTTCTTGGCTAATTGGGTGGTTTTGATACAAAAACTTTGGGAAATGAAATGCAATGGATAATGATGAATGTTTGACATGAAAGAGCTTAAAATATGACTTTGTTTAAACGTTAGGGTGAGCTCAAACTATAAAAAATTTAATACTTCCCTTGATCAAACTTAAAATGACCCCTAAAACCCTCTTTTGACCCATGAACCTATGTAACCTTGTCAAAATGATTTTTTGAATTTTTTGTGTGATAACAATGACAACTATGGCCTTTTACATGTCATTCAACAATTTACATGCCAATTTTTTGATGCCAAAATATGATGGCAACTAGGGACCTTTTGCATGACAATTACAAAGAAATTTAATGTTCCAAATATGTGCACAAAGGGAAAGTACAAAGTTTTAGAACCCCCCTTAACTAATTATCTACTTCAATTTACTAGGAGAAGAATGAAACACGTCCATTACACTACAGAAAGTATCCAACCAATAATCAAAAGGCATGGAATCCAACCCATTCTCAAAGGCCACGTAGCATCATAACGATGCTTCAACATTATGCCTTGTTTACAATGTTTTTAGAAAGCCAATCCAAACCTTCATACAGTCCTTCACCAGAAGTAGCATAGGTACTCTGGATATACCAATGGCACTGACACAAATAATGCAGGCCAAGATTATCAGTTATCTCAACAGCATTCATTACATTGGGAAGATCCTGCTTGTTTGCAAATACGAGGAGAACAACATCTCGCAACCCATCCTCATTCAACATCCGATGCAATTCATCTCTTGCTTCAACAACATTGTCCTGGTCATTACTATCAACCACAAATATATGACCCTAGGTATTCTAAAAGTAAAGTCTCTGTAGCGGTCGGATCTTGTCCTGACCTCTGACATGCCAAACAGTAAAGCTAATATTCTTGTACTCCACAGTATCTCATTGAAAGCACCAACAGAGCCAAAATAAGGACTATGGTGAGAACTAGGATTGGAACACGCCCATTCCAACAATTAAATCCAAACCATTATTCAAGTATACAAGCATGATGCATGCCATTTGATGATGTTCCAGATAGCAGATTGCCTATGATAACCATATAGACAATAAGAATGCCCAAATTTTTAATAATAACACAGATCTGCAACAACATCTTCCCAATTTTTCCAAAGGCATCTCCCATGAGGCCGTCATAGGAAGTCACTACCTCGGATTTGCTAAACCTTAAGATAATTTCAATTGAAGCATTCGTAAACATCCAAAAAAATATAATGAGGAGACTGTCGAGGATCAATCCCAAGACCTTCATAGTAGCAGACAGAGCTATAAACCCCGCTCCCACCACTGTCGTCGACATATTGAACATCGTGCCAGAGAAGGAGGTGTCATTGAATCCTTCAGGCACAACATCTTCTCCATCCTGGTGCTTCTCGGGCAGCAGGGGACTAGTTTCACTCACTAAAGGCTTTTGCTTCCAAGATCTCTTCTCATTTGAGGCCACAATAGTCATTGTTTAGACAAAACCAAGGCCCAAAAAAATTGTGTATTCGGATTTTTGAGATGGAGAGGGAAATACGATGGTCATCCAGCTATAGATCCACAATAAATATATCTTATTCAATCCCTCCGTCAGTAAATTATGTTTACTTCTCAATGGAGCCGTTAGTTTCCCTTGAATTCTTTCCTTTCGTGGGTAGAAAGGGCTCAGGCCTGCGGTTTTGGGTGGACACGCTGCTCCACAATTTCTTGAATCCACGATTCCCAACAAATCAGATGGATTAACACACTATCAGATCAGATCACTCTGCGCACCAGCATCAGATCGCTCATCACACCAGCAGAAAAAGGACTGTGGCCATCTGCATCATCTTGTTTTAGCAAGAAATGCACAACCTAAACTAAGCACACCCATATTTGGTGCCACAAAATCGGCATTCTAGTGATAAAATCATGGAGAAGTTCCACCAAATATACCACACAATATTCATCTTATTTCCATGTGTCTTTGCAGGCATTCTCAAACCCTAAACTACTGGAAGTTGTTGCAATAATTGATGCTTCATTTCAGCTACTGAGAATCATAATTTTGTGCCTATAGTTTCATTGCCTGCTTAAGGAATGTGGTCTAAAAAAAAAACCATTCAGAACAAGATCGATGGACATCCATAACAGTTGCTACCTCTAGGTCTATTAAAGTTTCTCAGCATCGAAGTAGTCAAGCAACACATGGAGGTTGAGGACGCTTCCCGTTCCCATAAATTTAGCGAAATCACTCAGCATATCCTCCATTGTATACATCTAGATTTTTCCTCCGAAAATATAAGCCATGAAATGACTATAATAGTATGGTAGTTGATTCCATACCTCAGGATGTTGGAAAGGATGATCCATCTGACCGTAACTCTGATTCATCAATGGTAGATTCAATCCATATATTTGATATCACTCCAGATAATTTTATAGAAGAAATTGGGCAGAAAGAATCTTGGAGAGTTTGGAAAGTGATTCTAAGGCTTCATGTGATGGGAGGATTATGTATACTCCATATTATGTTTCTCAAAATTCTTATGCCACTGTAAATTATCCAGGTAAGTTTTTGGCACAGAATTTAATATCTCGCACTAACGTCATTGCAACAGAGTCTGACAAGTCGACAAAGTGTGCTCTAGCCAAAAGAAGAGAACATTTAACTGGAACATCAAGTTATAGTAACCCAAGGGTTTCAAAATATCAAGCTAATCCAAACCCCCTCTCAACAACTGGCATTGAAGTTGAAGATTCATCACAACAATCAACTCATACATTGAGCAGCAATAACTTAATGGGCAGTACTACAGTGGGAGGTTTGCATGTGCATAAAGGTGGGCAAAGAATTAACAATCCTGTGATAGCATGTGCTTCTGAGGGCTTGAGAACTATTCCACTGCAGGTGGAAAATGTGTTGAAATCTACAGTTCAACACAATCGAAGTGTTGTATTGCTAAGTGATAGGATACAACATAGAGAGAGAGAAGTTGGTTTATTTAAGGATGGAAGCCAACTTGTTCATGGTGATGCATATTTTGTTCAAGGCTGACTATGTTTACCACAAGGGTTTATCTTTTGAGAAAGAGCCCCAATATCCCCCAGGGGGCTTTGCATCTCTCTCCACTAAAAAAATTAAACCAGATGACTCCAACCACTTCCACTTGGAATAACGGAGATGGCTAGCTGGATTCTCTTATCCCTCCCATCAATTAAGAAAAGGTAAGGTTTTGCACTTACATTGACCTATCTAGCATATATTTTTAGCGCTTTACAATAGCCACTGTAGCTGAAATAGGATCTCTACTAATGAAACCATTAAGGACCTCACTTATTTTTCATAGGAAGCGAATACACCACCATTAATACTAGGAACAGTATGCGCAACAAGGTGCAGTGATCCTTCAGGTCGCAATAACTTTTCCATCAGGAGGTTGTTTGATGTGATTCAAGTGCCGTTGGATTCCTCTTATCTAGCTCTTCGCAATTGTGCTGTTATTTTTTTATTTTGAGTCAGACAAATTTTGAGAATTTTTCATCAAAAGAGGGATATTTGCCCCCATAAAACTCGAAATTTTGCAAAAGATCAGAAATATAACTTGCAGAAACATCATGAACTGCTTACCAAACCGGAATCAAGCACTTTCTTCTTGTAAGTGTGTTGTTTGAATGGTGGATGGAGCCTCCTTCTTCACGGGCTCTTTTACAAGCTGCATGTTTCATTCAACCCTACATTGGCTATTTTTATCTTCAACTTCGGCTAATCGAAGCTTTTGACTTGATCTCCTTCCGAGTCTGGTAATTTCTTGATTTGTGGTGAATTTTTGGGTGCAACTTCCAACACTTCTTCTCCCAATGGCCACTGATCTTGCAGAAACTACAAAATTATGTTGTTTCTCTTTCAATTGTGTCTTCATGATAGGAGGATTCATAAGGTTCTCATTCTTCTTGGTCTCACTTCTCGGGGCAACATTTTCCTTCTTAACCCACACTTTATTTGTGTGATGCTTGACTACATCACGGTTATAATATATATGGAAGAAATCATTTCTCTTATATTTCAAAGAATAATTTGAATGAATCTTATACCTTCCTAACTTTTCCTTGAACTGATGGGGATTAGGTGGCTTGAATCCCTTCTTGGAATCAGGTGATGAAGAGATGGATTTTGCTTCAGCTACCTTCGAGCATCCTCCTTTCTCTTCTTTTCCATAACCCAAGCCTGCAAATGGTTGTATTGGTACAACCTCCAATGGTTGGGTGACTCCTTAGCCATTTATGCCAAGTCCACCTCCTCTATACCCCATATTTGTGATGATCTTCATGCAAACATTAGTTTCATATTGAGAGAGAACAGAACATGAAGTAACATTATATACCTCAGTTTGAGATGCAACATCCATCGTATCAACCTTCTGACACTTATACAATAACTCCTCTTTGGCTCGTAGCATCTCTTGAAGCTCCTGCTTATCCATTTTAGCTACCTGCAACAGCCTTTGCAATTCTGTAGTGTCGGCTTGAATGTTGTCATTTATCTCTTGCAACTCTTGCATTCTTTTAGTGTGCTTTTCTCCTCTTCACATCCTACAAAGCAGTCACCTACTTTGATATCACTTGATCTGATCACATGTTGAGTACTACTCTAACCATCCTGTACAGTATGAATATATTTTAATTTACTATGGCTTATACAGGTTTAAATAAGCATTTTAGTCCATCGATTATATTGCATAAAACACATAAACATAAGTAAATTAACTTAACATATCAAGAAGCGTAAACACGTAAATAAGAGAGAGACAACCAATTGGTAACGAAATTCACCCCTCCATCTCTCTGGGGCTACATCTCTGGATCTGCTTCAATTGGAATGCAAATATTCTATATTCCTTCTTCAAATTAAGCTTTCTTACATTCAAGCACGATGGCCGAGAATTTGCTAAGAACCATGGCTCTCAATAGCTAATCATTATCTCCTTTCTTTCCCTTCCTTCTCATGGCTTACTTAAGGAATATATAGTTTTCCCTCACCCACTCTCCAACAAAGAGCATTAATTACAAGACCCACAATTGTAGGGCCTAATTACAAGGAAGGAAAAACAAGATCCATGAAAGTAGGACCTCCAACTATCTCAAGCTCATAATTGGGAAAAGTCTCAAAAACACCTAAAGACTCTTCAACCATGCCCTTGATTCTCTCAACCTACAATTGAGAAAAATAGAGAATTGGTGTGAGGTGGTTTCTCACATAAAAACCAATTTCCCTAATTACATTAAATGAATAATATGTGAGACAAATTTTCTCTCACAAATATTAATCATTTATATCAATAATGCATGGGTTTAATAAGGCCTAATAAAATGCATAATTAAATGCATGAGCATAATTTCACCCACTTAAACACTTTGTTACCAAATTCAAATCAACCTGGCGCAAAGGTATTTCACGTGCGAAGATCCTTTCGGATCACTGCACAATGATGCCCATGCATATTGTTGAGCTTGTGATGCATGCCAAAAAATAGGGAAGCCATCCCGCAGAGATGAAATGCCATTATAGCCATAGATGGCCCTGCAGGCCTTTGATAAATGGGCCATTGACTTTGTTCGACCTATTAATCCTCCTGGGAAGAAGACTTGCACGCACTATATAATAATTGCAACAGATTACGTAACCAGATGGGAAGAAGCCAAGCCAGTAAAATATTGTACTGCAGACACTCCTACATAGTTTATTTTTGAAAATATCTTTACTACGTTTGGGTGCCCCGAAGATATTGATGAGTGATCGGGGTATGAAATTTGTTAATGAGACCATTAAGGCTCTGACAGAGGAATTTCAGATACATCATGAGAAGAGTACTCCCTATCACCCTTAGGAAAATGGTGCAGTGGAAGCCTTTAAAAAAATCTTGGAGACTGCACCCACCAAGATCTGTAATGAAAATCAGAACAATTGGGATGTGTGCATCCCTCCTGTTTTATGGGCTTATAGAACTACATGCAAGAATTTGACTATTAAAACACCATTCATGATGGTTTATGGGCAAGAATAAATCATGTTGATGGAATATATCATCCCAAGCCCGCGCATCGTAGCATGCACTAATATGGTTGAACCAGACATCATGGAGGAACTTCTATCACAATTGGTTGCATTAGAGGAGGATTGGTTTATTGGTAACTTTCATCAGCAAGTGCAGAAGGCATGTGAAAAGGCCTGGAATGATAGGCACATCCGGTAGAAGGGATTCAAAGAAGAAGATCTAGCTTTGTTGTATGATAGTTAGTTTGTGCGCCACCCAAGGAAGTTAAAAAATCATTGGCTGGGGCCGTATATTGTGAAGGAGATCACTAATGGAGGTGGGGTGCACTTGGTCATGTTGTGCAGCGAGAGTCCTCCACGGTATATAAATGGAAGCCAACTTAAGTTGTATAGGGATACCCCATGCCTACCAAATGAATATATGGCTGGAGAAACAAAATCCACTTATTTGCACGATGTGCAAAGGACATACGCAGGCAGGTGCGACATGAGTGAAGGGGTTGTGTGTAGTGGGAAAAACTAGTCGCTGGAACAATAATTCTGGTGTTTCGGGAAATAACTCCCTAGAGGTTTGTTGGGTCAAAACCTCCACAGATCAGAGCATGCTATTCAAGAAGGACTCACACAACCACACTTGTACGCTAAAAACTAGATAACATCGATAGTAGAACTCACCTGTAATCCTACGTTTGATGTAGATCCCGCGGGGTCCAAACCCCCAGCAACCCTTCTTCCTCTTCAACCTGGAAATCAAGAAAGAACATGCACGAAAATCTAGTTGTACAGCATATTTCTATCCTAAATGTCAGTGAAATCCATGTGAAACATCATATAAACAATAATAAATGCTTAAATAACAATCCTTTCACATATACAAACAGATATTAACATGTGAATTCGGGAACAAGATGGTTCTTCTTCATTACGAACAACATGTACAATAACAGAAAAGTGGAGAGATCACCTGAATCCTTCCACGATCTTCGAACAGACCGTCGTCCGGATCCGTCCCGCCCTTGCCTCGCTAGGATTCTTCCAAGACTTGTGCACATGAGATGACATATAAGGTGATGAACATCTCCAGGAAACAAGGGTTTCCTGTAATAAACTGGGAAGTGCAGGAGGCACGGGAAATCAGACTTGAATTAGGGCTCCAACAAAGTATAATATCTATAGTTTCTCTCTCTCCCTTAGGCCATGCACATGAGGGGCTTTTATACTCCCTCAAAGTAGTTTCAATCAGTTGGAAACAGTTGGCCACATGCTAGGGTGGTTGAACTACTGGAGTAACCATCAACCCAGCCTCGAAAAAAGGGATTTTTATATATTTTTTAATGATTTTAATGGCATACGCAGAAAAGTATATATGGACTCGCGTATACACGTGGAAAATTCTGGGCATACCCGGGTATGGGATTTTAAACACTTTTTTTTATGAGCTTTCATTCAAGTCTGTAGGAATGGGTGCCCAAGGCCATAGAGACAATCATGAGTCACATGAGGGTGAAAAATGATGCTATAACAGATGCCCCCTAATATATGAGGTCAGAAGGGGTACATGATGGCCGAAATGTATTATGCACATAGAAAGAACTTCGCAAGGACAAGAGAGGACTTTACCAGATTTCAGCCTGCCAAAAACCAATGAAAGAAACCAGAGAGTCAACACATGCTGAGGCGGGCATACCCATGCTCAGTCAAAAATACATCATATAGAAAGTACTGAATAGATCCAACATGTATACAAGTATAACTGAACTGAAAGTACATAATGAATCATCTGAGCATGGCCCGGAAGTATAAGTCTGAATCAATGTCCAAGTATCACATATAGAAAGCTGATCAATGATGCTGAAACTGGATGTCTGATCATATAAGTAACTGAATCTCCAAGTACCAAATCATAAGGGGTGGAACACATGGTACAATCACGCAACTCGGGAGCCAACATATAGGATGCTGCTGTACTGACACTGCAACATATAAGGGTGGAAGACATCACTGGCAGAAACTGAATGGACTGTCAAAAGTGAACCGAAAGATGCTGATGCAACCCGAGGTCTTCACCGATCTCGACGGCACAATTCTACACAATGGGAATAAATGAGCTGAAGTCGACCATGTGAGAAATCGTTGGATTATCGGTCAATAATGTAAACCGTTAACCAACGCGAGACAACCCACCAATAATGAAAATGAGTGTCAAGGTGCCCCAGTACAATCTAACAAGTGTGAATGAATGAGTTGAAGTCGAACACTTGGAAGAATCTACCAATTAGGAGGCAATGATGAATCCCCACTGTCGATAGCGAAGAGTCTGCCACTGATGACTGCAAACCCTAAGGTACTGACAAAAAGACTCTAGACCTTATTCCCAGAGCAATGAGTCGGAGTCGATGGGAAAAGATCTGCTGGAAGGAAGGCATTAAGGAATCCCACATCAGTCCAGCGCGAGTGTAACCCGCAGGCCAAGATTTGGAAGGAATCGGACGAAGTAGAGTGATGGAACCAAAACCGAAGTACGTTTCCGACATGCACAAGATGAAGCTAGCGCACGGAAGAAACCCTCTGAACCAACCAATAATGAAAGTTGACACAGAGGCGAGATATCCACCGATAGGGTCAAATGGAAATCAAGGTACTGCATGAATCCCAAGTGTGATAATGTATGCTGACGTCGAACACAAGGAAAACCACTCAGTCAAAGACCCATAATGATGATCAAATGCTGAGCACAAGGTCACCTATCAATGATGGAAATAGGGCCAAGGTGCGGCTCTAGGTTTACTCTCAGAGCAATATGTCGTAGTCGATGAGAGACAAACCCGCCAGCAAGAAGTCAATGGAGACCTTCTCAAACCAGCACGAGCAGAAGACCAAAACATCCGATGTGATAGAACAAGATACTGACAAGACCGGGAAGGCCGACTGAATAATGAGTCAAGTGACACCACAGAATGGCCGACTCTGGTTAGACTTCCCTTGAACAAAAGCACGACTCGTGATGACCATGGCAGTAAAAATGACACTGTATAAGTCTGTTATGCAGGAGGCAAAAACAAACTCTCCATATGATTGGAAGAGATAACCAATCAGGGGAGGACTGACCAGTGAAACAAGGCAAAAGCTAAACCTAGGTCAAAACTAAAACCATCCCAAATGAAGGAAATATATAAGTGTATGTGCTTTGTTCAAGGGCGACAAACTGACACTGTAATGCCATCAAATTGTACTACCATCAAACTACGAAGTTACATCTCGTACGAAGTTACATCTCATTCCCGCTCTTTCCATTCCCGCTCTTTGTTATATTTGATTTTTTGCCTTTTCATATAATAAGCCCGAAAAGAATAAAATAATGCTATGGCACAATGGATAGAACGAGTATTTTCAAGAACAGATGCAAATAGTTCCCGGGATAGGAACAATCCTATGCTCAATGCAAGGTGGCGAAACTGTAAGCTGCACTGAAGCAATGGCCTCATCCATGTGTAAGGAAGTCAAGTCGCATAGCTAAGTGCATGCAATGGTTAATTTGTACAGATACCAAGGTCAAAAGATGGCTTAAACATCGAGTCCAAAATGAAGCCGGCTAAAGGCCAGGATAAACAAGTGGCCAATATGCAATGCAATAATACAACTTAACAACACCAGGGAGCCTCTAGGGTACTGGCCAGAAAAAAGATAGTGAAGAAGAAGAAGAATGAAGCTTCAACACATAAGTCATGGTGGGACTAAAGAGGACTCCCGAGCCTACACAAAACGCAGCATGGGCAACAAGTGATAGCGAGGAACTAAATAGGAAGCCCATGTAAAGGAAGGCTCTACCACCAAGTCATGATTAAATAATCGACGAGTGAAATGGGTGAAATACTCATGACTTGATGGGATCGACCCTATGGCAAGTGATCAGAATGGAGGCTAGTATGAAAAATGCAACAGAAAGTAGATTTCCTAACCTATATGCCAGTGAAGATCAGAGCACCGGCATGATGAAGTCAAACAGGAGCAAAAACCGAAAATCTCAATCACAAACAAAACTAAAATATACTGCAATTGGGTACTCAATAAACATCCAGGTTATGCAGCTTAAGATAGATTGAAAAAATAAGCATAACGAATTTTTGCGAAAATTTTCAATTTTTTGGGCATAAATACACAAGTTACCTCACATTTGGTTCATTGTTACTTGCTGAATTTGGAAAAAGAGCTCTGGAGAAAAAGCCTCTTTCGTCAAAACAGGAGCAATCGACCATCAAACTTTGCCGAATTTGTCAGGTAAGCTCTTAATCCATCCTTGTTATCAAATTTTTCCATAAATAAAGTAGAAATTTGGAAATTTCACTGTAGAATTATTTGTTTAAAATTACGGTTCTGCGCATACGCGGGTTTATATTGACCAAGCCGCGTATATACACGACTGTGTACAGAGAAAGTCGCATATGCGCAACCAGAAATGAAAAAACGTGATTCTAATGGACAAATTATTGAATTTTTGCAGGATGACTATATCATGGAGAGAATGTGAGCACAGTGCCATTGACAATGAAGTAATGCAGGATCAATTATCGCTCAATATTCTCCGAAATTGTGGATTTCTCAAATTTTTCAAAATGCCAAATATGAAGAGTAATGTCCGGTTGCTCGAAATGCTTGTGAATTATTGGGAACCAAAAGAATATTGCTTCATAATAGATAAAATTCCCATACATATCGAGGTGAAAGACATCTATTTTATTATTGGACTCTCCCGGAGGGGGGAGCCAGTAGATTTACATGGCAAACCTTTGGGAGGGATCACCGTGGATGACTATGTCCATGTCTACTGCATAGAGGGGTCCAAGAAAGTTGGGACTCAAATTGCTATAAGAGATTTAAGAGACTTGCACATGAAAATTTTCCTATTTACCATTGGCAAGGTAGCAGGATCTGCTTCCTTACACCAGGCATCTAGGACTCAAATGAGTATAGTTGTGGAATGCTTAACTCATATATATGATTGGTGCACAGCTCTATTAATGAATATGAAGCGATAATTAACTTCCATCCGAAAAACAAAAACAAAACATTTCGGATATGGTACAATCTTGATCACATTCTTCTTCGAGAAGATTCCTGGGCTGAGACCTAAAGTGATCTCTTCTATCAGCAGCCCAAGAGACCCAAGAATTGCCCGATGGGCTGACTTGATGAAGAGATTGGGGGGAAGTGAAGTTCCTCGAACCACCTGGGATGACGAGTTCTTCCAACGGTGGGGAGAACAAATCATCACTGTGGAGGACTATCCCTATGCCGGGATGGATTTCCGTGGCGACCCAGACCTCGTCCTTCCACCTGGCGCAGCATGGGGTACAGTCGGTAAGATTGCAATTTTTTAATTATATGATTTTTTTTGGATTTTTTCAATATGTGTGAAAAAATGAAACATTTTTTTGATTGGATTAAAAGTGACTTAAAATATCGTAATGATCATGATACAGATATTGGACCAGTCCGTTCTGATGGATACCCATGGCATAAGTGACGCGGATGTGAGGCGGATACAGTAGACTCAGACAAAACCCTTCATGTTGTACAAAGGAACTTGAAGGGTTTAACCCGCCAAGTGCCTATGGCTACAGTGGAATATCTACCCGAGGCCATCCAGAGACGGGTAGTAGGAGTACCTCGTGACTGGGTGCGGTTATTCCGTCGAGTCACGATTGCGATCGTATTCTATATGAACACAACTTCTGGGCAGGGACCACAGGAGTAGATAAATATGATTTACCGGATGACTGTATATTTTTTGAGACTGAACATGATCGGGCATAAGCCCAAATTTTGTATGACTTATGAATCCAAATTTTTGTATAGTTTTTTGAACACTCTGATGAGATATATATATACAACGATTTTTTATGTGATGTGACAAATGTATAAAAATGTATGATGTTTTTGATGATTAAATTTTATTGTATGGAATGATTAATATGCCAATCAATTGCTTGATTAGCTAATGAGTCTGCCATCCAATTGTCAGCTCGAGGAATATGAATGAAAGTTAAAAATTGAAATGATCTTTCTAACAAACGTACCCTCAAGAACAACCGGAGTAAAAATGGATCTCGAACCCGATAAGTATTGTTCAACTATGACACCACCAGCTGGGAGTCCAAGAAAACTACCAATGAATCAACACCCAAAGATATTGCCTCCGAGAGTAGATAAATAACTGCAGTGTATTCTACTATATTATTGGAAGCAGGACCAATGCAGACTCCTCTTGATATTAACAGCTAACCGTATGGATGATGAAGCACCCAAGCCGCGGAAGCTAAGTTCCGGGTGTTTCTACTAGCACCATCGGTGAAACCAAAATGACTCATGACATTCGACACAACCTGCCAAAGCAGATCAAAAACATCACCATCCCATCAAAGATCGAAAAACCAGATATGTACAAAGAAAAACTACTATATACAAAAGCAAAATGCCAGGTTGAAGCCTAAGCATAATACTTTTTCAAATAGAGCCCATTTCTGGGCTCCGACAACTCATTCCCTTCAAAATCAACCAAGGAATATGCTCCTTTTTTAAGGAATTTTTTAACGATAAAGGGGCCATACCACATAGACTTAAACTTTCCTACCCCCATGGCATCTTTTTCTTGGGCATAGACCAAAACAAGGTCACCTTCCGAAAAAACCATAGGTTTGACCGCCTTATCGTACTGAAATTTAACTCGGTTTTTATGCGCTTCATTCATCGTGGCGACATCCCGACGCTGCTCATCGAGATGTTCCAGATGAAGGAGACGTTCTTCAAGACTAGAAGTGTCAGGAAGAATTTCAATAGCTAACTTAAGAAAATGAATCTCACATTCAATGGGAAATACGGATTCCAACCCGTAAACTAGCTGAAATGGAGTAAAGCCAGTTGCAGTTTTCACTGATGTCCTGTATGCCTAGAGTGCGGGATACAACATGATATGCCAGTTGGATCGAGCTTTATTGATTGTCCTTTGAAGAATTGTCTTCAAGGATTTATTCACGGCTTCCACTTGCCCATTGGCCTGAGGATAATAAGGAGATGAATGCTCCTGCCGGAAACCTAATTTTAGAGCCAACTCAGCCATCATGCTATTCTGAAAATGACTGCCATGATTAGTGACAATCTCTCTAGGAATACCAAAATGAGCAATAACCTGGTTGAAAATAAAAAGAGCTGCAGTCTCACCATCATTCCCAAAAGTAGGCATAGCCTCGACCCACTTTGTAAAGTAGTCTACTGCTACAATGATGTACTTGTGACCTTTAGCTGAAGGCGGGTTACAAGTAGTATAATCAATACCCCACTTTGTAAAGGGACTGACAGTAATGTCTGGAAAAAGCGGAGTTGTATGAGCGCACATTTTTCGAGTATAAACTTGACACAGATGACACTTTTTGATCGACTCAATACAATCTTTCAAAATCGAAGGCCAAAAGTACCTAGCACGCAAGATTTTTTGGGCTGTAGCAAGCCCAGATAAATGACCACCACAAGCTCCACTGTGGCAATCATTTAGCACAGCCTCAGCTTCTTCGAGAGTTAAGCAACGCCTCAGGATTGAATCAACCCCTCAACGGTATAAAGCATCACCAATAATCAAGTAATTCTTAGCCAAGTGACGCAACTTACGACGCTCATCTTTCGAAAAAGTAGAGGGAAACTTCGCAGTCTGGAGATACACAATGATATCTCCATACCAAGGATCCTGTGGAGAGATAAGAAACAAATGTTCATCCGGGAAGGATTCATCATAGACAATCTCATCCCCACAGGGCAACTCGGAGATCAATTCCGTGAAAACCAATGATTTCTTGGACTTGGCAGACATAAACTCAAGATCAAATTCCTGCAAAATCACAATCCATCTATTGTATTTGCCCCCAATCACTCGCCTACTGAGAAAAAACTGAAATGGATTGGCTGCTGCCAAAACATAAGTTTTTCGTAGAAGAATGTAATGTCGGAGTCGTTGCATAGCATGAACAGCTGCTAAAGCTAACTTTTCTATCGGAGTATACCGGAGTTCAGGTCCTACCAATCCTCGACTAAGATAGTATATAACATGCTCTGCAAGAGCATCATCCTCCTGAACCAGAACCATACCAATGGTAGATTCTACTGCTGCAAGATACAAAAGGAAATCCCTGCTATAATCAGGTGGACTCAATAAAGGAGCAGAGGTCAATGCTTTTTTAAAAGCATCGAATGAGCGTTGAGCGAAGTCATCCCAAAAGAATGGAACTCCCTTCTTCAACAATCTCATAAATCCTTTGGTAACTTCAGCATAATTTATGATAAATCTCCGAAGAAAATTAGCTTTTCCTTGTAGACTTTGAAGTTGACGAATAGACGACGGGGGAGGCAACCGAAGTATTGCCTCAACCTTGAAGGGATCTACCCTAATCCCTTCCCTAGACACAATGAATCCCAATAACCGACCGGATGTAACCGTGAAAACACACTTGTTTGGATTCAACCTAATCTTGTAGAAACGACATCGTTCAAATACTTGACGGAGGTGAGCAGGATGATCCATTCTCTTTCGAGCATGAGTAGCTAAATCATCCAAATATGCCTCGATAATATGTTTGATGTCATGTAAGGCATATGACATGGCCCACTGAAACGTAGCCCCATCATTTTTAAGACCAAAAGGCATCTTCTTGTAAGAAAAAGTACCCCAGGGACAAATAAAGGCAGTCTTATGCTGATCTTCAGGACGGATAGTAATCTGATTATATCTGGAGAAACCGTCCATGAAGGAGAAAATCTCATTACCGGCACACTCATCAATAATCTGATCTATAAATGGTGTGGGGTAATTATCTTTAGGACATGCTTTATTAAGGTCTCTGAAATCAATGCAAACTCGAATTGTTCCTTGTTTCTTATCTACGGGAACAGGGTTTGAAACCCACTCAGTCAAAGGAACAGGGAAAATAAATCCTGCCTTGAGCAGCTTCTCTACCTCGGCTTTGATAGCTGCAGCCTTCCTAGGATTGACCGGATGAAGTTTTTGCCTCACAGGCTTAGAATTTTCGTAAGTTTTGATCTCATGCTGGACAATAGATGGATCTATACCAGGCATTTTCTCATAAGACCAAGCGAATACATCCCTAAACTCTTTAAAGAGATCGGTATAAATCTGAATCACTTCAGGGGAACATTCAGCTCCGATGAAGACATTCTCAATAACATTGGGATCCCTGGAAATGTTCACTGCGATAGTTGGAGAAATCACAGCCATGTTCCCTTCAGCATATACCTGTGTTGGTGCTAAAGGGTTCAGGACTGGGTGAACAGGACCAGGAGACAAAGGACTTGGAAAACTTGATTCAACTTCGCTCAAATCAGGTAAAAAGTAAGACCGACGATGCAAATCATCCCACGGTCTATCTATACCAGTAATAGCTTCCAGGATGGCCTCTTCAGATGGAAGAGTGGTATCAAGGCAATCCTGGGCGGAAGAAGAACTAAGTGTCCAAGCCAGAGCCACATCTCCATCCAACTCATCTGGAGAAAGAGGAGGTGGAATGGACTCTGCAGAGTCAACAATAGATTGATAAGCAATCTCAGCTGCAGACATCGGAAATTCCATTCCACCCACTTGACCTTTCGATAATGTGGAGGTATGGGAAGGAAAGGTCCAAGGATCCGAAAAATAATGAGTTATGAAGAACTCTCTTCGAATAGGAGCCCTGGAGGATGAAATTGCATTTATATGAATAGTAGGAGGTGGAATATCAAAAGTACCCATCAAAGAAGAATACATTCCAACCCCTAAATTCTCAACAGGCGACTTGGAATTATCCAACTTAGGGATAGTTGATTCAGTAGATGCATTCGGGTCTACAGGAGAACACTCCAGTTGATCCACTGTAACAATCCTCCCTTCGTGAGGGAAACAAATAATCTGAAATAATGAGGATGCAATAGCATCCATCTCATAAATCCAGTTTCGCCCCAACAGAAGGTTGTAGTCCAAGCTTGCATCAACTATCTCAACCTCTATATTTACAGTTTTTCCCCCAACACAGATGGGCAAAGCTGGGAAAATACCATGGGGTCTGTGATAATGACCATCAAACGCAGTCAGAAGAGTAGTAGATGGAACAACTGCGGGAGATCCAATTCCCTTCCAACATGTGAGAGACATCACACATGTGGAAGCACCCTCATCAACGACTGTCCGAAAGATATTGAATTTCCAGTTTGATGATTTAATATGAAAATCCATATGATGGGGGAGTCTCTTTTTAAAATTAGACATATTGAATGTAATCATAAGAGATTTCTTTGGATCGACAGCCCCAATAGCAGTGAGCAGAGCACTGCGCTGAGCTGGACAAGACTGGAGCACCTCAAGAGCCGACATGGCACAAGGACTCTGCACCAGATCTTCCATAATAGAGTAGTTCTGGGCAGCCCTGGCATTTGGATTAATCATCGTACGCTTAGTAGATGCTTTTGGCATCCGAGGTATAGGCTCAACAGTAGGCCTCGTAATGTGAAGCGGCTCAGTACCATTGGGAGCACCCTTAGCTTTCGAAGACTCCTCTTCGCCATAATCACAGGATCTCGTGGCGATATCCGCGTGAGCACTCATCATGTATATGTTTGACGGAGTTTCCCCTTCCTGGGTGCCCCCAGAGGAAGCCCCAGCATTTTGATTCGCGCCAACAACTAGCTGTTGCCCTTGGGGAAAAGGGTTTGTCAACACGACCTGGGAACTAGAAGAACCCTGCTGAGCTAACAAGCGCTATGCATCCTAAATTTTAGGGCAAAGGTGAGTAAGATGGTCTCCAGAACATAACTTGCATGGAAACTTCACTTTCTTTTTATCCTTTGGACCCTCACCAACATGCTCGTTGGATTTATTTGCATTACCCTTCCCACTCTTGCCCTTTTTCTTATTATTATTCCGTCCCTTCTTCTTCCCTTCGGATTTTTGATTTCCTTTGGGGTCGGAGGTTTGAACTACATTTACAAACAAAGATTGAGAAGGCGATGACTCAACAGGCACAACCTGACCAGAAGGAGCAGATTGTATAGACAACTACTGCAATTGACTAAGAAGGTTAGCTGCACCACTATTGATCAACCCAATAATTCCATCACCATGAGGACCAGGTTTAGTCTTGGAAAAATCTAATTTGGAGCGAGGAGCATTAGGCAAATATTTATGAAGGACACCAGACTAAGAATATATCAATTCAAGCTGTTGGGCCCTAAAAATGGCCTGCTCCTCAGAAAATACCCCTGACAGGGATACATCCTTAGAAATATCTGACTGTAGAGATTTCAAAAACCATTCCAAAAGGAATTCTATTGGAATATGAGCTTTAATAAGCCTCTTCCTTCTGCGCCATTCCTGAATATGATCAGAAATGTGGGTTGTGTCATCCTGCTTAAAATTAGCTAGGAGTTCAGTCCCGACATCATAACGGACAGACAACTGGAAATGATTTAGAAATGTAGTAGCCAGATCTCCAAAAGTAGCAAAACTGCCCCCAGTTAACTCAATATACCACTTGGCAGCGTTTCCAGTCAAGGTGCGTTGAAACAACCTCAACGTAATCGAATCGTCGATCAGGGAGTTAGATGAGCACCATAAATGGAAAGTGGTGATATGATCAGTCGGATCCTCTCCATTCTTGCCTTCAAACTTTGGAATGTCTGAAGGTAGTTTGGTAGGAACCGGAGGCCACCCTGGACTGTATCGGATCGGATCATTCGTCAATTTTGACAAATCCGGCAAGTTCAAGGTTGCCAGAAAAGGTAAATGAAGAGGAGCCTGAGGATTCCATCCTTGGTGGGATGAATTCCCAACATTCTGAAAAGAGTAACCTGGATTTGATGAGGCACTAGGTTGCCAAAAATTACTCGCAGAAAATGTTGGGCCAAAAGACCCAGCATTTGGAGAAGGACCTCCTCCCAACGTAGAGTTACCAAAGACCGTACTAGTTCCCCCCCCCCGAATTAGTAAATGAAGAGGAAAGCCCCTGATAGGGGTTCCATGTGTTAGAAAGAGGGGAAAAATCCTGATAAGCACTCGACGAAGGGAAAGAAGCATTCCCTTGTTGACCAGCGTAAAACTGATTCCCTGCCCCCAACGTTGTAAATACAGGGTTCCAACCTGTAAAGGTAGTCGAACTCTGACCTCCAGACCAAGGGTTAAAATTATGAGTCTGAGAAGTAAAAGGAAAAGACCCTAAGGAAGGATTTGAGCTAGGAATATGCCCACTTCCGAAGGGGAACCCTTGAAAAGAAGCCGACCCACTAGCCATGGAAGACATGGGTGTAGATGCATTTGCAGTAGTGGAAAAGGAAAACGAAGGAATCCCACTAATGGGAATTCCAAAACAAAAGGGACCAGATTGAGAAGCTTGTGCTTGGGTTGAACCAGAGCCAAACACAACAGTACTAGAAGCAATTGCAGATATAGCAATTGTGCCCCCTCCTTCTACTGAAGCAGGGGTCTGAATGCCTACAACACTCATAGCCGAAGCCGCATTCCAAGTCGTGGCCATCGAAAGGTATGAATAAAATGGAGGATCTTCTGGTCTTGCAGACTCAGGTCCAATGTACTCAACAACAAACAGATAATCAGAAGGAAGAGGAGATGGAAGTGACTGAGGAGACTCAGGTACTTCCTCTACTTCTATTTCTAACTCTCGCGGAAATAAGACTCTCGAGGTGAGCGAAGCGCTCCTCTCGGAACCAACACTAGAACCAACTACAAAACTTTCAAGCCCTTGTGGAGGATCTCTCTCCATTGCGTCAGATACCACTGGGTGATATTCACCTGCTATATTACTCCTCCGCCTTCTTGAAGAAGGCTCTGACCTCTCGGGAGATAACCCTCGAATTCTCCTCGATCGACGAGGTGCCTGATCAGCCACTTTAACAGATTAATTATACTCAAAAAAGTATAAAGCTAAGCAAGCTAGGAGCAAAGAGCACTCACTACAAAAAATCCCTAAGATACAACCAAGCAAGCAGCCTTTAGGTATTTCCGCTCCGGGTGATTAGGACCGGACACAAAAATACGAGAAAGCGAAAAATAGGACCTCCCGAAAGCAGTCTGGGATAATTACGGCCCAGGCCTACTAGTGAAGGTAACAGAAACAACTACTCTGACCTCCTAACAACAGCCTTTGCCGGTGCAAGTACCCAAGCTCTCCGGGGCACCCTCCAAAAGTACTGCCAAAAGTGATACGACGTCTGCCTCAGGTACCACGGGTATTCCCCCCCGCAGTCACCTGTGTGGAACCTAGGAATGGCAACTATGGGCACCAATCTATGTCAGAAGCCAGGCGGAACGGTCTTGAGGCAAGATCCAGCAAATCAGAGAGGGGGTATCTCTCTTCTCGGTCTTCACTTCCCCTCGCGCTTGACTCTCTGGAGGAGAGCTTTCCCGGTCCACCTAACGCAGTTGGATTTTGCTCAATTAATAAAATTCTATGTTTTAGTTTGAGCGGCCTTGGAGAGTTAACTCTCCACTCACCTAATCTAAGGCCCTACAACCTAGCTAGTTGGTGTATGACACTTAATAAAAAACTTGCTAGTTGTTTTTAAATTATCGCGCTTATTTTAGTTGGCTGTTATATTAAGTCAAAGGGATATGGAAATGAAACTCGTGGTGTTTTATGACGCAGAAAAGAAATTAATGAAAACCAAACTACATGCAAATGCAGTAATTGCCTTTCGATGAAAAGAAATTTCTACACGGGTTCTACGAGACCTTTTTTTTTTTTTTTTTTTTTTTTATCAGATATCAAACTCACACTCGCAAAATTTATGAAAAAGAATACAAATTCTTAAGTGCACCTAACGCAAATTACTAAGATAATTTCAATTCTAAGATGCAAGATCTAACCAAGCAAAGAGAAATTTCCACAAATCCTTCAGTTTTATCAGTTTTCCGGTTGTCCACAAAGCTAGTTCCCAAATAAGAAACTCTCAGTATAAAGACACCAAAATATGCTCGAAATAAGAGAAAGAAACCAATGAAAATTCCTTTCCCAAATCAAGTCAGATCGAAGGCAAGAAATCTCAACAAGGCTTCAAAAGATGGAAAGAAACCAAAACAAAAATGCAAAACAAAAGCAATGGCAAAACAAAAATGTTTTTGAGCTTTTTGAATTTTATAAAAGAAGACTTCAAAAAGACCAAGAAAACTATCCAATTACCAAGCCAAACAACCCCGAATTTCAAGCAAAATTCCAAAAAATGCTCCAAATCTCATAGGGCCACTTAGTAGCAAGATTCATACGAGCAAAAGGAAGACAAGAAACTCAGTAATTCAACCCAGAAGAATAGCACAATCTTGCAGCAAACAAAACTTCAAAGAAACAAGAAAGATTCTTCAAAAATTGCAACAAGACCTAGTTCGATGAACTCAAGAAAACCAACCAAAAAGTAGGCAAAAATTAAAGTGAAAAGCAAGACATAAAGTGAGGAAAGAGCATATGAGCAGAAGCTCTCTATCCTGATGAAGCAGAACAACCAAGAATCCCCAGAAAGATATCTTGGTACTCGAACCAGAAATGCAAGCACTAAAAACCAAGATTTGCCAAATGAGACAGTCTTCAACCAAACAAGAGAGAAAAAGACCAATAACCACTTTCAACACAATCCAGAGACTAAAAGGACACTACAGGAACAGGTCTCCACAGGAAGACAAGACCAAAAAGTCAAGAAATATAAAATTTCAAAATTTGCCCAGGCATACGCTACTTATCAGTTTTGCAACAAGCGTGCATACGCGACTGTGTCAAAGGAAACCCACGTATACGTGACTTCCTTTGAAACAAACTACATGTATACGCGACTGTGTGAAGGAAAACTCGCGTATGAGAAAGCAAATAATGAAAAATAAAAAAGATCAAGCCTGGATAAAGAACCAGGTCTTCAGTCTGACTGAGAAAAAGTTAACTGGACTGGAAATAATGGTTAAAACTATTGGAAACCTTTAAAACATTTGAAACCACCCAATAGGGGAATCACAAAAATGCGATCCCCAGTGGAGTCGCCAGTTCTGTTTCGGGAAATAACTCCCTAGAGGTTTGTTGGGTCAAAACCTCCACATATCAGAGCATGTTATTCAAGAAGGACTCACACAACCACACTTGTACGCTAAAAACTAGATAACATCGATAGTAGAACTCACCCATAATCCTACGTTTGATGTAGATCCCGCGGGGTCCAAACCCCCAGCAACCCTTCTTCCTCTTCAACCTGGAAATCAAGAAAGAACGTGCACATAAATTTAGTTGTACAGCATATTTCTATCCTAAATGTCAGTGAAATCCATGTGAAACATCATATAAACAATAATAAATGCTTAAATAACAATCCTTTCACATATACAAGCAGATATTAACACGTGAATTCAGGAACAAGATGGTTCTTCTTCATTATGAACAGCATGTACAATAACAGAAAAGTGGAGAGATCACCTGAATCCTTCCACGATCTTCGAATAGATCGTCGTCCGGATCCGTCCCGCCCTTGCCTCACTAGGATTCTTCCAAGACTTGTGCACACGAGATGACATATAAGGTGATGAGCATCTCCAAAAAACAAGGGTTTCCTATAATAAACTGGCAAGTGTAGGAGGCACGGGAAATCAGACTTGAATTAGGGCTCCAACAAAGTATAATATCTATAGTTTCTCTCTCTCCCTTAGGCCATGCACATGAGGGGATTTTATACTCCCTCAAAGTAGTTTCAATCAGTTGGAAACAGTTGGCCACGTGCTGGGGTGGTTGAACTACTGGAGTAACCATCAACCCAGCCTCGAAAAAAGGGATTTTTATATTTTTTTTAATGATTTTAATGGCATACACGAAAAAGTATATATGGACTCATGTATACACGCGGAAAAGTCTGGGCATACCCGCATATGGGATTTTAAACACTGTTTTTTATGAACTTTCATTCAAGTCTGTAGGAATGGGTGCCCAAGGCCATAGAGACAATCATGAATCACATGAGGGTGAAAAATGATGCTATAACATCTGGGTGAAAAAGTTATTTTACCGTTGGATGGAGTGGGTTTTCTACATGTAATGGTGAGATATTACGGGATTTTTGACCATTTTTACGGGGATAAGGTGCCATTAATTAAGTTCTGACTGTTTTTACTATGGATCCCCTATAAAAATGAGGAAGTGAGTCGCATTCCATTCCTTTGTTGTTTTGAGTGAATTGTGCCCTGTAATTATCTCTGTGAACTATATTTCTGGACGTGAGACCCCCACATCCAACATGAGAAATCCTGATTTTATCTTCAAGCCTAGAATGACGGCCACTAACCCCACTATTGAGAGTGTGCAGTCTGAGGAGCACTCTATACCACTTACGACGTCTAATGAACTAGTTTATGATGACGTGCATGAAGTTGTCCCCGAAGTGCATGAAGTCGTGTCAACACCGGCCAAAGGAAAGGGAAAGATGACTAAGGGATCATCCTCAAAGTTGCAGACATCTCCTAGACAGATCACGTCCCCACACCAGGCATCAAAGGATAGGTATCCTATAGGTGACCCAACAAAGATACCCATGACTGCAACTGAGGAGGCCATGCTCTTCGTCAAGCCCATCTCATGGTTCCCAAAGTATGTAAGGCCGCGCAAACCCTCTGTGAAGGAACCAAAGGATTTGTACATGGTGCACGATTGCCTACAAATTCCATTGATCCCCGAGGCAGTCACGTTAGAGGGGGATATGTTTGGGAATATCCCTATATTAAATTTTGATGACTATGATCTGGAGAACGAGAAGACGTTCCCCGAGTTGGCACCAAATTACTACCTGGAGCATGTAGTGTATACTGGATTTTTGAAGGTAGATTCCATACCTTTGGCGCGTGGGTTGAGTAATGTTGGAATTCTCAATCTATTGAGGATTCCTCAATTCGGCAGATATCCCATCACGGATATATGTGTGCACCAACTGTTGGCGTTGGTGCACGATGGGTGTCTTTGGATCAAGAGCATAATTCCATTCGATGTCGCACTAATCCACTGGATCATTAGCCTGGCAAAGAAGGGGCCCAACCCCATGGCTAACTATGGCAAGAGCCAGGAGCTAAAAGTGGCTGTGAAGGTCAAGAAGAGACTATAAGGTGGACCGAGATACCCAGGGCTTCCTGGTACAGTAGTTTGAGGATCCAGCGATACGACTTGGAACCTTAGTGCTGGGTTGTAAAATGATGCGTAAATGCAAACCTAAGGTGGTCCCTGTGCATGTCATCTCACTAGCCGGGCAGTGAAAGAAGGGCATAAGCTTTAACCGGTCACAATTCCTATGCAGTGAGTTCTTGGAGAACGTATGTGAGTCGCAGGAAGAAGGAAAAAAAATTGTTATTCATGGCTACTTCTATTAATTTCTCTAGTTGTGTGGGAGACGCTAGAGAGCGCAATCCTCCTAGATGTATAACCTGGTGTTTTGGAAGGGGCGTTCTACGCCAATCTGTGGGACTCAACAGACCCAAAGCGCATCATGGAGAATAATATCTTTTACGTCTTATTCAAAGGAGCATTGGCCACAGCTATCCACTCACGACCCCGGTTTTCCCTTGCTATGCAGGACAAGTACAAAGCCATAGCTGACTTCAAGGTGTCGATCCACAATGTTCAGATCCATGCACGCAAATATCAGGTATGGTATAACCTTCCTTACATGGTGACGAAGGCTGAAATCAACCAGGTCATAAAATTGGCCCAATGCATGGAATACGGGGCTAGGCTCTGCCCAACCTGTCATGGCTTCAACATCCGATAAGGAGACAACAAATGTCGCTAAGGAGAAAGAAGTAGAGAAGGCCGCTGGGGAGGAAAAAGAGAAAGAAGCCGAGAATGAAGCTGAGCAGGAGGTGGATGTAGATATCGGTGGCACATATGGCCAAGATGTTATCAGAGTCGAGTCCCCAGAGGTACGAAGCGCGACGCTGAAACCCCCAAGGGACCATGAAGAAGCGAAAGGGATCCAAGACGGAAGGCACGAAGGAAGTCACCCTCATAGAGGATGACTTGGACAAAATCACAGATGTGGTTGCATCTTCCTCCAAGGATCGGTGGCATTAGGGGAATTTTGAGGTCTAAAATGGGCCTCGTAAGGAAATTATAAAATAATATTAGAAATATTAAAATAATATTATATTACATCATCAAAGTTTAGAGGGAAAAAAGGAAAAACTATTTTTTCAACTCATATTGTAAACTTATCTCCCTGTGGTTTTACTCAAATTCCGAGTGGAAACATTTGTTGGATGCAAAATTTGATTCCTCATCCAAGGATTACCCATGTTGTATACTTTCGATGGACCTTGGTACGCAAAAAAGAGAAATACATGAAAAACAAGATTGCAATCACGTTTTTTCATGTATTTTTCATTTTTAATGTAGCAAGGTCCATCGAAAGTATGCAACATGGGTACTCCTTGGATGAGAAATTAAATTTTTCATCCAACAAGTAATCCCACTCGAAATTTGAGTAAAAACTTAGGGAGATAAGTTGAAAATACGAGTTGAAAAAATTGATTTATTATTTTATTATTTTTAATCTTTTTACCTTTTTACTCCAAAATTGGTGAATCATCCCCCATGGTTGAAATCATCATCTTGTATCCTATTGGTTCTTGTAAATTTTAGTTTGGTTGTATATTGTTCTTAGGAGGCCCATTTTAGACCTAAAAATTCCCTTAATAACTGCGCTCGAGGAGCAGTACAAAGTTGCAGTAGAGGCAGTGAAAATTGGGTTGCAGACCCTTTAGTTAAAAAATGAAAAAATTCAAGCGAGCGTGACTTAGGTGAGGCAGGATCAAGCGAGCATGAGCACCAACATGATTATCATCACAACGGATAGCTAGATCTGCCCATTCCCTAGAGTTGCAGTTACGATGAAACAACCTGCCTTGCGCACACAAGTCCAAACATGTTCAGAGGTTGGAATTGACCTGTCTATGCTTCCCAACGGGAAGTTGTACACTATACAGACAATCATCATAGATGATCTACAGTATTGTGAGACACGCATGCACCAAAAACTCATAAAGGCTGAGTAGAAGGTTATAACGCGCACAAAAGAGTCTCCGCAGGCGCAGACATCTCAGGATGCAGCCCAGCATGTTGAATTAAAGAATTTGATTGATTGAATTTGTGGTGACTTTCCCGAGGTTTCCATCCCTACTTCTATTGCACCTCAAGCCAAGGTTGAAGGACTAGTCGCAGTCTTGAAGGCCCCCCGCTTAGAAGTGCAAGCAGTTAAGGCAAATTTTGAGCAGCAGATCGTGGAGTTACAAGCAAAGCTCCAATCAAAAACTCTGTCGGAAGTGCGAGCACAACGCATTGCCTTAGTCAAGGAAGCTTCAACAAGAATTGCAGAAACAATCACTAAGGGCACTAAAATCCTGAATGCAACAATGGGCTTTCAGACTTCAGTACAGACCGATCCACCGGGGAGGAATATCTCGCAGGAACTGCACGCTAAGGAGCAGAAATTTGATGAGCTTCAAGAGGAGATTCCCACATTGTGCCTGCTTAGAGAATGGCACAATTGCAGACAAGCCAGGTGTTGTGCAATTAGTTTGAATACCTGCAGTGGAAGAAGCACATCTTGACCACCCACATGAAGCTGTGGGAAGGCGAAGAAATGAAGCTATCACAAGACTTAGATGATGTTGTGAAGAACCTAAGCCATACATTCCAGAGTATTAGTCTCGTAGCAGAGGGGCTTACCTCTCCAAAGTTGTTGGACATAGCTCAGAGTGTTGTTGATCAAAGCACGAACATCCTTGCACCCTTCATTTCCGTCATCAAGGAGTTAAGGACGAAGATGAAGACCTCAGTGCCTCTGTGACTCGGGACAAGTCACAAGATTGTGTTGGGGGATTGTTGGAGCAAGGTCCCTTAGGACAACATTTTTGGGAGTAAATAATAGTATTTTTTGTAGTTTTGAGTCATGCGTGCTAATAAATGCACAGTCAAGGGGCTTTGAGGCTGGTCAAAGTCCCTTCATGAGTTGTAATGGGATAAAGGGTAAATCTAGGAGTCTCAAACCATAGTTTGAGGACCTTAGTATGAGTGCAGGCTAAGGTATAAGTAGAAGTCTAGATCGAGTCGGATAAAGTAGTTTTTGGATAAGTTTGAAGTAATTTTGATGAGTGATTGAACTTTGAAGAGAATATGTGTAAGTGTCTATGTCTAGAAGGCTCCTATTGGTTGTGTGTGCAGAGACCTTAATACGTCTGTGTGCGGACCCCTTTGGTTGTGTGCACAGGTAGATCTGAAGGATTGTAAGGGTTTTTGCGAACGATTGATGAAGAAAGACTTGTTTTGATAACTCTGTGAACTAATGCATCTGTGACTTGCCTTATGATATATTTTTTTCATATGATTTCCATTTACCGCATTAAAGTTATATTATCTGTGATTGGATCGGTTGCGTACCTATTTTACTGTTGGCTTGAAAATTAATTTCATAGATCTATTTTTGTAGGGCTTAATATCACATTGTGAGAACAGTTAAAGGAATTATGAATATACTATCCGTGCATGTGCAGGATCCACATGTGATAATTAACCTAAGATTTCTGGTGTGCAAGTCAGTATGTGTATTAAAATAGATTTGAAGGCACCCACTTTATTTAATTCTCTCTTAGGGTGTGGAAACCTAGTTCCAAAACCCCCCCATACTGCTTCGGTCGAGATTTTGACCTACACAAACAGGTCATTGCCGAAAGGGCCAGCAGTAAGAGGGTTTTGTTGGTTACGCACTAACTCTAAACCTGGGTTAGGACCCCTCAAGCCAACAATATATATGAGTCAAATTACAAGGAAGAAGTAGCTTGCGGGAAAGCAGATCAAGATCCATATGAAGATGATTTGGAGCACTTGAGGCATTTATCCTTCAATGAAATGGAAGAGGATTGAGGGGTTAGAAATGGACCTGCAACTGAAGGACCCCACTTGCTTCCACTAAATGTGAAGAAAATAAATATAGGAAGTAAAGAAAATCCAAAGTTAGCATCCATTGGAGATTACTGGGATGACCAAACCACTAAAGAGATATTTGATCTACTAATATAATATGAAGACCTATTTCCATTATTTGTTTCAGAATTAAAAGGAATCAAAGGGGATCTAGGAGAGATGAAGATTATGCTTAAGCCATACGCAAAACCAGTGAAGCATTGGCCCTATAGAATGAAAACAAGATTAAATGAGAAAGTGAAGAAAGAAATGGACAAGAATTTAGATGCAAGACTAATATTCCTAGTGGATGAGGTTTATTGGGTTAGCCCAATAGTGATATAAAATAAGAAGGATGCAATAGAGATCAGGTTTTGTGTAGATTATCACAATTTGAAGAATGATTTCATACATGGCCCCATTCCCATACTTTTCAGTGATTAAGTCTTAGATAATGTGGTTGGGAATCAAGCTTACTCATTTACAGATGGATTCTCATGCTATCATCAGGTCAAAATTGTAGAGGAAGATAAGAAGAAAAATAATTTCACTACGAAGTGGGGTTCATACGCATACCATGTGATGCCTTTTGGACTCAAGAATGCACCAACAGTCTTCTCTTAGATTGTAATAGTGGCATTCAGGGGTTATATCCACAGATTTTAGGAAGTCTATATGGATGATTGGATGGTGTACAACTTGCTAAAGAATCACTCTAGCCTACTTCGAGTAATGTTTGTGATACGGTGGATCAGTTTAATGCTCAAAATTAAAAGTGATTGGATTGGCTTGAAACTAATGCTAAAAAGTAGATATCGTTGGCCCGAATCCAACTCAACTCGTTTCACTAAAATCTGATATCGGATGCTCCCGATATCATGTTCTATTTGAACTGGAAAACAACTGAAAAAATTGAAATTGATTTTGTAGGGATGCCTAGTCATCAGTTTGTACATTGACTGGGCCATGACTGCACAAGTTGATTGGGCCCTCCATCAACTTATGGGTGATGGAAACTTGGCATGTTTTTATTGGTTTTAATTTGGTTTGATTTTATTGGTTGTTAGAATGGTGTGGTGGCCCAATGAGGGAGAGCCACGTGGGCCAATCAGTGGCTACCACATGGCCTCTCTTGGTCGAGTAAACCTTTGTTATGGAGGCCGAGCAGCCAACAGGATTCGAACTCGTGACCTCCCACCAAGGAACCAGAAGACTAACCACTAGACCGCACATGTTTCTTATTATATATAGTTTTCAAGCTCTATTTAAGGGTTAATAGTTGCAAGGTCAAAGGTGGGGATTGTGGTTAACCCTAGACCCCGGTCCACCAACCAGGGTCAGGGGTTAACCTTGGCCCCAAATTTTATGTATGCGTTATCCAAATTCACACACCACATATTGTAAATTTTTTAAACCATATCAACAATGATATATATATATATATATATATATATATATATGTCAAACCATATATCATATGTGTTCACTAGTACATTTGGGGGAAATTCCGACACTTGGTTCCGACGCTTTTGACCAAATGTCGGAAATTTCCCAAAAAAATTTCAATCCTGCCTGAAACCGTCGCTATACCGACGTTTAGAGAAAAGTGTCGCAATACCGACACTTAGACAAAGTGTCGCAATTGCGACGTTTGGAGGAAGACGTCGCAGTTGCGACACTATGCCCCAAAGCGTCACTATTGCGACGGCTGCCTCCAAACATCGCAAGTGCGACACAATGTATAAGTGTCGCAATTGCGACGTTTGGAGGCAGCCGTCGCAATAGCGATGCTTTTTCCGCCGTCGGTATAACGAAACTTATATGCGCGCTACATAAAAATGATTTTATTAAAAACTACGACACTTATATGCACGCTACATAAAAATGATTTTATTAAAAACTAGATTAACGTCTGATATCACGCGCGCATTCGTCCTCAGCTCTTGCAGGACATCATTCGCCCTCAGCTCTTGCAGAACAACATTTTCCCTCAGCGTTCGCCCTCAGCTCTTGCAGAACAACATTTGCCCTTAGTATTCGCCCTCAGCTCTTGCAGAACAGCATTCGCCCTTAGCATTCACCCTCGTCTCTTGCAGAACAGCATTCGCCTTGCATTCGCCCTCAGCGTTCGCCCTCAGCTCTTGCAGAACAACATTCACCCTCAGCTCTTTCAGAACACCATTTTCCCTCAGCATTCACCCTCAGATATTGCAGAACAGCATTCGCCCTCAGTATTCGCCCTCAGCTCTTGCAAAATGGTAAGTTCTTACTGCAGGCCCTTCCTCCTATAGTAGGGTTGACTCTATTTGGGTTTTTTTGGTCAATTCCATTGGATTGTGTTAGGCTGTAGGGTTCTCTCTAGATAACTCATCCATCTCAACACCTAGTAATGAATTTCCCTTGGTCTGATCTATATTGAAGGTGAAGTGCAAAGTGGTAGAGAATGGGAGATCGAAAGTCATCAACTTTATCACAAGGGTAGTACTCCAGATCGAAAGTGATGAGCTTTAGTTCTCCAGATTTGGGGATTTTCTAATATTTGGGGATTTTCTGATGACATACCAAAGGTCACATCCATACAACCATATCAAGGTCAATGTTGAGATCATTCTCATATAGATATAGGTCACTGACATATAGGGTTAATATCATCATCACTATCCATGGAAACCGAATGGTTACAAAATATTTGATTGTGGTTGGCTCATTTATAATTATTACCCATTTACAGTAAAGCACAAAAACACTAAATATGGCACGAGAAGAGCCTTTACAACAAGAAATGGAATTGCAGCTGCTTCATCAATAACCAATAGCTCCACTTGAGAAAAATTTTCATAATCTTGGGGCTGGATATACTGCAGATCAAAAAATTGTAGTTATCATTCGTGCTCCAATATATTAATATACTTTTTACATTGAACTGAAGAAAGGGAAACAAGAAAATGCTAGCCATCATACAATGCTTTGACATAAGAGTTTTGAGTGACATACTTGAAAAAAGAACTCATCCACTGATATTTATAATCATTTGAGTTATTCAATTTAAACACAATGTCAAGAATCAAGATTCAATACCCTCTATTATCTTCATCACCCAATACAAGATTTAAATTTTTCCCAAAGAAACGCTTATTAATTTGGCAGCCATTATTTCTCCCTGCTTTAAAAACCCTACATTTAAATGAAACAAGCATTGCATTTCAACTACAAAAATCTATTAGTGTTCAAATGTACATGTGTGCATCACTTGTGTAGGGTATTCCTTTTCCACTTTCACATTATCCAAGAATGTGTGCAGTATAGTTCATATTTTTTGTGATTTAGATTATCTTGAAAAGGAAAGGTAAATTATTTCCCATGGAAAAAGAAGGTTTTCCCTTTTTACTACTGGAAATGGTACAACAAAGTTCCATTTCTACCCGAAACTCCTATGAAACAGAAACCAAATAAAGGCCATGTCCTCAATGGACATCATTTGGCTTTGAAAATGGCCATTGCACCGTGTTGTTTCTTATATTACATCACGATAGTTTCTTAGTTCATTTCTTGTTTCTTGAGATGAAAAACAACCAAAGAAATTGTGAAGATCCTTTCAAGAAATAAATGACCATTTCTCAATCATATCTCAACTATTTTTATTTTATTCAGTGGTTGCTTACTTTGAGAGAAATTTGACACTTTTATAAGGAATATAACATAAAAACACAAAATGGGAAGGAATTGATGAGGTAGATGACCTTTAGTTGTTGTCAATTAAGAATTGATAATACACGATGCATGTTATGTACTAAAAAATAGATTCCTTCTTGGAGTTAGGACATAGAGTATTGAATCAAAGTTGTAGTTTCTAACTTCTTGTATTGGTTCATCAATCTTGAAATTCAGACATTGCATGTCTTCATTGCTTCATGTTTGAATAATTTTCATCATATCGTACAATAGGAAATTAGGAATTATGATTATTATTACTTTATGGATCTGCTAAGTTACTTTTAAGTTTGCATGGTTTAGTGTGAAATTATTCTAGTGTGCCCCTAGGCCCAGGTGAAGGAATGCCAAGGACTGAGAACCCTAGTTTTTAAACGGTATTGTTTCTTATACCCAAAAACCCCTCAACATCACTTCTTATTAGTTCTTAACAATAGTGTTGTAAACAATTTGAGAATTGATATAGAAAAATCTCGCACTTCTCAAGATAATGTCCTAAAGCTAAAGTGTGATACCATGTGTAATTCAATAGCCCCATTGTCACCTCACCAACCTCTTTTCACTTCGGGCTAGCTCTCCTCCAACTCAAGGGGGGTTCTCCCTAGTAGATGTTAGGGATCTAATGGCCTAACCAAACCAAGTCAAGAGCCCCCTAACTCTCTATGTTTACTACTATCAATCAAAATATTGAACAATAGGGTCAGACATGCATCCTGAAGATAAAATTGCCAAGGTATTTTTGGGTAATTTCAAAGGGAAAGTCCCCAAACACATATAATCAATGAATTATAACGTGATTTCAAACATTAAATATCAACAAAATCGTTTAAAGGATATTGAAAGGAAAAAGGTGATGGAAGATAGAAAGTGCCTTACTTAAATGCTCTAAGGATTTTTCAATAGTTGCTCCAAAAGATTCACTTCAAGGCCCTTCAAGATTGTCTCCAACAATGCTATACCATTAGCTTCAACAATATTGCTCAAAAAATGTCCTCAAGTCTTCACAAAAAGTTTACTAGAAGTTGCTCCAACAATATATTCAATAAGGTCTTCATTGTCAACTCGTCTCTTGTTTGGGTGCCTTAATGTGCAATGACATGTTTCCAGGACTGAATTCAATGCAAGGCATATTTGAAACTCTAACTCTGTCTTCCGGTGTCTCATTAGAAATTATTTCAGTTTTCATTTTGTGTTTTCAAGTTAGATATTGTTTTCAAGTTTTTACATTTATAATTTTATTGCAATGTGGCAGACTGATCAGAGCAGTGCAGGAACAACCCCGAGACGGGATGATTGCAGAAAGAGGCCAACGTAAGAACATGTAAAGTTCCAGCATTGCTCTATCTTCAGGTATTTTAGTTATTTACATAATTGAAATAATATTAATTTTGTTCAAATATGCAGACACCTAGCCATGGTACGCCTGATGATTCCCTCTTTGAGGAAGAGCTTTTTTCATCCCTATCTCCAGTGTTGTTGTTGCAAAAAAAGGCACGAGATGCAAGGTCGAAATTTAATGCTTTGATAGATGCGCCTCAAACACCTGAAACAGAAGAGAGGATACAACATCTTATGAGGCAGCTAAATAGATATCAGGTAATAATAAAAAGTCAAAAGGATATTTTTTTTGTTCTGCATGAGATGAATTGTGATAGTTTGATTTTTAATTTTTACATCGACTAAACTAACAAAAAGTTCTTTTGTATGTAGCGTCTTCTGGCATTTGCTGAACCCGGTGTTGGTGGTAGTGGGACACAAGGGCAAGAGATTGCCCAACAACCCTCTCGTACACCTTCTACTCCTTTAGGTGCCAGCCAAGAAACACACCCTGCCCAAGCAGACACCCAGCCAACCGTTGAACGTGTTGGCAATGATGAGGTTGATATGGCCAACTACATTATTGCGTTTCCTGGAGCTACACGTGTCAGCTCCACAGGGACCATTAATGGCACGTTGTTGGTGAACGATGAAGGTGTCCCTATAAAGCACGTACAACTCCCAGGTAAATTTTAATATTTTAACTATTTCATGTACTCTATCTAAAACATATTTATCATGATTTTTATTTTTAAATTAATGATAATATATATTTTTTTTCTTTGTAGGAAACAATGAGTTCTACATGTTTTTGGAGAGCCATGCATTGGTAATTTTTGGCCCAACCATACACACAGGGTGGAATTCCCAGAATTCCAACCTGAAAAAAGAACTTCTAGATTATCTAGAAGCCCTTTTTGGGGTCGGCACATTTGACAGAACAACGGTGGCTCGGGTAGCCGGCAAATATTTGAAATATACCAGGGACACCTATAGGATGCAATTGCAATTTAACCCTAGATACGAGTGTCCTCTCACAGTTCCAGAGAGTGAGTGGAGAGCACTCATCCATGACGGAAAAGAGACAAGGGCAAAGAAAGAAGGAAAAATGCCAACTGGACCCGCAAGGTAAATTACAACTTTAATTCAATAGCTTTAATTTTCTCTATGTCTAAAATAAAAGTGTGCTATGTCATATCTGACTTCAATCTTTTGATGCTAGGTTTCCTGACACCTCAAAGGCAACCAAAGCTAGGATTGAAAAAAAGGGCCATCACAAGCTAGGCCAGGGCGACTACTTGAAATTAGCTGCAAGAATTGTAATTAAGTAGCTAAACATCTTATAATTAATTTTATCGCCTTCCAACGTTTTTGTAATCCTATCAAATATGATTAAAAATACACAGACATATGTAATGTAGGGTGATGACTTCGGAACAGAAACAACAGAGGAAGATAAAAATATCGCTTTCCATTTCGGCTATCAAGCCGTAGTTGAACGTCGCATAAGCTTGGGGCAGGTCCCAAGATCCAGAATGCCTAGTAAGGTAAAACATTAACCTTTCAATATGTTTGTTTTCATTCATAAATTTGATGTCTAACAACTTTGTTTAAATCAGGGGAGAAACACTACCGATGACGCAAATAACCCAATTTTAGAGCCAAATGTAGATGATCCATGCAACCTTAATCAATAGTGGGGGACCATGTGAAACATTTGGTATTCAAAATGACACTTGATCCTATACAACATCATGCACTTGACTTCAAAATTCATATTCAAAGTGTGCCAGATAATTCTTGCAAATTTTCAAATATTTATGTTGTTTTAAACCATTATCTTTTTCATGTATTGGATGCTGAAAATGTGAAAAAGACTTTGGTATGAAACCAAATGGTGAATAATTTCCAGCAAAACAACCACTTCCAAGACATGATTTAGAAGTAGAACATATGTACTTATGAAGCATAGAAAGATATCCTTGATGCATTGTCAATGTTTGGCTAGGGTTATTTTTGGAGAAAATGACTCCTTATTCCTAGAAAAGTGATCTTCAATACAAGTAAATGCCAGAGAAGAGAGATCATCGTGTGACATAAACCTATTAACAAAAGTGAATAGGGAATGATTATTAATTATGGCATATTAAGTTGTCAGTGATTTTGACTATTTGTCTTTAACATGTAAAAATGTTAAATTCCAAACTTACGTCATCATGGTTTGGCATCATGAGCTTGACTAATTGTCCACCATGCTCATAATTTCATTGTTGTCTTCATATCTATAAACAACGTTTCAAATAATAATAAAAAATTTCTATAAGAAAAATCCAGACCTCCATGCTGCTGCTCCTTGTGAGACAAAGTCAAAATTGCATTACACAATCTGACACATAAGAATCTTCTATATCCCGGTGGTATGTATCCAAATTATTATAATAGTGTCTTCAAGACTTATGTTGACATTGCCAATGAGATATTTAAGCAATGAAAGATGGAGCCTTCTTCATTGTTGTATATGTAACAATCTTTTATTAATATAAATATTGATGGTTTTGTCTTTCTGAAAATGAAATGTAAAAATAATTTATTGTGGTCAATTGAAAAGTTTTTTTTTTTAAAGCTTTTCATTATGGAAGGGCGACATAGATATATGCCCTTATAATTGAAATTCGGACCTGCCCTTCAAATTTGATCACTGTGTGGGACCTTAACAAACAATAAAACTATTCCGCCACGCGTTATATAAAACATATAACAAAACCTTTGTCAAAACTTCAAATGAACCCTTTAGCCGTGGGTATTTCATCATGAATTGATCATTTTACCATGTACCTTCTTCTAGAGGAATATTCTTCCACTTGATTAGGTACTTCATAATGGTTATATGTCAAAGAGATACAAAATGTTTATCTATAACTTTTTGTGGTTCAAGAATCAACTTTCATTCTTCATCTAATTTTGGAAGTTCTATTTACATTGGCATATTTTTTTCCCAAAACCTTTTTTAGGCAAGATACATGAAAAACCTTATGAATGCAAGAAGAAGGAAAATATAACTTCTATACCACTTGTGCAATCCTATGAATAATTATTTAGGGCCACAACATTTTTGAGCTAATTCTTTATTCTTCTTTTTCTTGAATGAAGATTGCTTATAATGCTATAATCTAAAAAATACCCAATTACCCTCCTCAAATTATCTTTCACTTCAATGTTGTTCCCCTTGTTGTTTTATCATGTTTCATGTCATTTGAAGGTTTTCTATAATAATTTTCAAATTTTCTTTAGTATCTTCCATATGTGACTCTGTTTCCTATACTTTGGACTTATCTTGCAAAAAGTATAAGATACTAGGAGTTGGATATCCATAAAGGGCCTTAAATGGGGAAATTTTAGTAGATGTGTGATAGGTAGTATCATATTACCATTCTTCCTTGACGAACCCACTTCATCCATTAAGATTTCTTTTCTAAAGAGTAACATTATAGATAACCTTAAAAACATTTGTTAACTATTTTTGTTTGACCATTTGATTGTGTTTGATATGTAGAACTCATGGCAGCTAGTGTTTCTCCACTCATATTAAATAATTATTTCCAAACTTGTTACTATTACTTTAGGAAAACCATGAATACTATGAATTTCTTTCATGGACACTTCTGCCACTTGGCTTGTTGTTTATGTACTTTGAGCTCTACAAAAAAAATCTACAAAATTTGTCTATATAAATGACCACAAAAATGTAATAATTACCTTTATATTTCAGTAACCCTGTAATAAAGTCTATTGATATATCTTCTAGTCTTTGAATATGTATGTGGAATGGTTGAAGTAACCCTAGAGATTTTACTATCTCTCTTTTATTTATTATGCAAACCTGACCTTCTCTTACAAAATTTTGAATATCTTTCTTCATTCCTTCCAAAATATATGTTTTGATCCTTTGAGATGTTTTAAGGAACCCTGCATCCTACCATCAGAGAGACATGGGACTCCCTTAATATTTGTTTATTCAAATATGCTTGCGTGCATAAAAATATTCTACATTTGCACCAACGTATATCTCTCTTTCACTCCCAATGCTCCATAGAGTTCATCCCATCCTTTATAAATTTTAGTTTTTGTTTAGTACTATTGTCATTTTTCCATTATGGAAAGATTCTTCTAGCAACCTAGGAATAGAAAATGTAATTGGATATAAATTTGAGGCCTCTTCTATTTTAGAAAGAGCATCATGTACTAAATTTTCCTTACCCTTTTTGCAGATTATCTCAAAATTAAAACTTTGCATTTTTTTCTCCTCATTTTTGTTAATCTTCCAATGAAATCCATAGCTTCAAAAAATACTTTATGCTATCATGGTATATCTTGACTTTAAAGTACCTCCCAGTGATATACTATCCCCATTTTTTATTGCATGTAATATTGTTTCCATTTATTTTTCATATGTAGATTTCACCAAATATTTTCTTTGAATTCCTTGCTTTTAAAAGCCAATGATATCCCTTATTGTGTTAATGTTACATAAATTCCTTGTCCTAGTGCCTCACACTCTAATATGAATGTTTTACCAAAATTAGGTGCAACCGATGTTGGTGTAGAAGACATGGCATCCATTAAAAGAGAGAATGCCAAAGTAGCCTCATCATTCCATATAAATGATATTTTCTTCAAGAGATATGTGAGTGGACTTGAAATGCATGCATAATTCTTGACAAATTATCAATAATATCATGTAAGTCTAAAAAATCTTCTAAGAACCTTGATTTTCTTAGGAATAGGTCATTTTGTAATAGCTTGCATCTTTTGAGGCTCCAACTTCACTCCTTCCTTTAAAACAATATGAACCAAATACTCGAATTGTTATTTCCCAAAAGCACATTTGGATATTTTTACATAAAAATGATTGTTCTCAATAATTATTTATATAACTTTTCCACATGTTTAGTGTGGTATTCCCATGATTTATTATAAATATGTGTATTATCAAAGAAAACCAACACAAAGTTTATAAGATGGGATCAAACAAAATTGTTCTTAAGTCGAGCCCGCCGGACTTCAAATGGCGATAAACCATAATTCAAACCAAATTCGCGTTCCAAAATAGCCTGCTGACATCGGCCAATTTTGTGACGCGAAAACCAAATGAATTCCGCCCTAATCTTTTTCGGGTCCGAAGTTGGGCTGGCGTACGGAGGGAGAGTTGTGATGCGAATTTCTTATCAAATTCGCCCTAATCTTTTTCAGGTCCGGATTTCCACTGCGCGAGCGGCCCAAACAAAGATCCGCTCCAATCAATTTCTGCCACGTGTCCTCAATCAAAAGTTGCCCTGTTCCCGGATGCAGGTGCATTCGATGGCGTTTAAGGCGATGGGACATGGATGTGGCAATTTCATATCAATCGCATTAAGTTTTAACGCTGTTCAATTAGCCGATATTTAAGTTCCAAGGTTTTCACATCAAATCGCATTAAGTTTTAACACTGTTCAAGATCAGACCTCCACTCCTGTTAGCGATTCCGCATGCTCCAATATGATCCGGCCTTCGGCTCTCATTAATGATCAGAGATTAATTATGACGGGCGTTCTTCGATTGCATTGCAGTCGGGTCGATAAAATGGTGTTTCGCTATGGTTTTTCAGACGAGCCGGTTGCTGGGTTAGACTGCCTGCTCACTGTGACAAGAAGGAGAAGTGGCCAGCTGAACTGCTGCTTAGACCTTGGTGCATATCTGCATTTATTTCGGTCTGGTCTGTGTCTGTCTTCCTCTATTTCTTGGAATTCTACTTCTCCGTCTCGTCTTGTGCCCATTGCTAAGACTGCACCCATGCCTCGCCTGCGTCAAAGGATGCATTGCTGCAGGGGGAGCACTAGAGGTCAACTCCTGCGCGCTCCCTCCAGCCCCTCAACCGAGTCGTCTTCCCAGTCCAGTGATTATCACGCAGGTCGCTATCCAGATACTAGAAGTGGGCGGGGTCGGGTTCTAGGATCTGGCCATCGTATGGGCTCCCCCGCTCCTCATTTCCCCACCGCTTCACCTTCTCCCACGACGCGCACTGTGATTTTTTCCTTTAATTTCTCTCTGAACCGCCCATGAATCACAACTTCAATTACTGTGGTTTTCCGTGAGGAGGCCAAAATGGAAGAACAATGCACCCGTCCGGTGGGTCTTAGCACAGAAAAAGCCGGCCAGCATTCGGGCCTTTAGGAGGGGAGCAGTGGCATGAATGTGGAGATAGCACCTGGCGATCCTGGACCTTCCGAAGGATGGTGTCGAATCGTCGAGGAACCACCGGAGGAGTAGTTTGGTTAATTTGTTTTTCTTGCTTTGCGGCCCACTTAATTGGGTTGCTTTTAGATTATATTACTGTGCTGGACCTCTGTAATATTTTTGAATTCTGTAAACATTCAAGACTAGTTTCCCTGTATGAGGGCAGTCTTCTTTTTTGATTTTTTGATGACAAATTTGCCATGAGTCTGGGAAATGTTTTTGACTTCGGTGTAATTTTATTCCCACTGTTAATAGATTAACTTTACTTAGAAAAAAAATGTTGCCCTGTTTCTATTTTAAACCTGTTTTTTGAAATACAGAGCCATGTTTATATGATTTTTTATAGTCGAAGCGCTGCGGGGTGGTTTATTATATTAATATTTCACGGTTGAATTATGTTCATAACAATTGGAAAAAAAAATGTTGCCCTGTTTCTATTTTAAACCTGTTTTTTGAAATACAGAGCCATGTTTATATGGTCTATGTATTATACTCTTTCTCTGTATATCTATAGGAACCTTTTTGCTATGAACAGGGTGGATGCTGTAGCGGGCTACTAATGGAAACAAGCGAGCCTGAACCTTACATCTCAGATGCAACAGATGGTTACCAATTTTGGAATCAAGCGAGCCTGATCTTACAAGCGAGCCTGGGTTTCTGCAGATGGTTTTTATTTCCGGGAACAAGCGAGCTAGAACATACAATCAACCCTGGGTTTATACATATTTTTTCTCTATCATGGATGCTTTTTGTGTGAGGTGTATATCAATAGTACATGTCTCTTCACATTTCCTGTATCCGCTTTATGATACTATTTTATGTGTTGACAGGTTATCACTCTGCCTTCAAAACTAGCGATGCTGGTCTATGTTGCTGGTTTATTGATATGGTCTGATGGTCTTTTTATATTTTGGACATATCACACTCTCACATGATTAGCGTTTTTCTCTGTTCAAGGATTTTGGGTACTTTAATTTGTATTTGGAACAATGGACGTCGGTACGTACTCTATCTGTTGCTTTACTATTCTACATACTGCTATTTCACTTTCTTATAGATGCCTTGGGCATATTTGGATGCTTTCTCGGATTGTCGATAATCTCCATGTGGACCGTTACTGGGTTTAATATCAAGTCCCTGTATGTGACATGGGGTATTTTTCTATCACTGTCTGGGGTGGGACTTCCACATTTCTGGATGGATATTTGGGTTCCAATCTTCAGATGTGAAAATGTAATGACTTCATGGACTGCTTTACTTCATATAATATATTCAAAACAACGTTTTTTCTCTTGTGAAAAAAAAATGATTAATGTTTATCACTCTGCCTTCAAAACTAGCGATGTTGGTCTATGTTGCTGGTTTATTGATATGGTCTGATGGTCTTTTTATATTTTGGACATATCACACTCCTCACATGATTAGCATTTTTCTCTATTCAAGGATTTTGGGTACTTTAATTTGTATTCGGAACAATGGACGTCGGTACTCTATCTGTTGCTTTACTATTCTACATACTGCTATTTCACTTTCTTATAGATGCCTCGGGCATATTTGGATGCTTTCTTAGATTGTTGATAATCTCCATGTGGACCGTTACTGGGTTTTATATCATGTCCCTGTATGTGACATGGGGTATTTTTCTATCATTGTCTGGGGTGGGACTTCCACTTTTCTCGATGGATATTTGGGTTCCAATCTTCAGATGTGAAAATGTAATGACTTCATGGACTGTTTTACTTCATATAATATATTCAAAACAACGTTTTTTCTCGTGAAAAAAAAATGATTAATGTTTATCACTCTGCCTTCAAAACTAGCGATGCTGGTCTATGTTGCTGGTTTATTAATATGGTCTCATGGTCTTTTTATATTTGGGACATATCACACTCCTCACATGATTAGCGTTTTTCTCTGTTCAAGGATTTTGGGTACTTTAATTTGTATTTGGAACAATGGACGTCGGTACTCTATCTGTTGCTTTACTATTCTACATAATGCTATTTCACTTTCTTATAGATGCCTCGGGCATATTTGGATGCTTTCTCAGATTGTCGATAATCTCCATGTGGACCGTTACTGGGTTTTATATCATGTCCCTGTATGTGACATGGGGTATTTTTATATCATTGTCTGGGGTGGGACTTCCACTTTTCTAGATGGATATTTGGGTTCCAATCTTCAGATGTGAAAATGTAATGACTTCATGGACTGTTTTACTTCATATAATATATTCAAAACAACGTTTTTTCTCTTGTGGAAAAAAATGATTATTTATAGTCGAAGCGTTGTGGGGTGGTTTATTATATTAATATTTCACGGTCGAATTATGTTCATAACAATTGGAAAAAAAAAATGTTGCCCTGTTTCTATTTTAAACCTGTTTTTTGAAATACAGAGCCATGTTTATATGATTGTTTATAGTCAAAGCGCTGCGGGGTGGTTTATTATATTAATATTTCACGGTCATTGGAACGCCCACAATTCATAACAAATATTGGAGATTTACTGTCCTGTTTTAAAGTTTCATTTTTTTTTTTAAATTGAACCCACCATTGGTATACCGATGCCTTGTAAGTGTCGGAATTGCGACAGCTTAAAAACGTCGGAATTGCGACAGCTTAAAAACGTCAGATGAGCGACGTTCAAAACGTCGGACGAGCGACTTTCAAAACGTCGGACCACATTTCGTCGGAATTGCGACAGTTTACAAACGTCGGAAGAGCGACATTCAAAACGTCGGACCACATTTCGTCGGAATTGCGACAATTTACAAACGTCGGAAGAGCAACGTCCAAAACGTTGGACCACATTGCGTTGGAAGTGTGACAGTTTAAAAACGTCGGAACACATTTCGTCGGAAGTGCGACAGTTTACAAACGTCGGAAGAGCGATGGTTTGGGAAACGTCGGAAGAGCGACACTTGTTTGGAAGCGACGGAAAAAGTGTCGGTAGTGCGACACTTTTTAAGTGCGTCGGAATTGCGACGGGATGTAAAACCACATTTTTCCCGTCCTCGAACTGTCGCTCTTGCGATGACTATGTGTTGGAATAGCGACGAATTGGCCGTCGGAAATTGGGCCAAATTTTCTAGTGTTTTACTCATCCAACTGAATGCACCTCCAAATAGGCTAAACACATACCCAATTGTAGATATTCTTTGTTCCAGATCTCCAACCTAGTCTGCATCAACAAAACCATGAATATCCAACATTCTTTCGAATCCTGGTCTTTCTTGGTAGCACAAGCCATAATCACTAGTGCCACGCAAATATCTGAAAACCTGCTTCACTGCTGTCAAATTCTCCTTCCTTGTGTTCGACATAAACCTTCTCAATACTCCCAATACATGTGCAATGTCTAGTCTAGTATAGACCATTGCATACATCAGGCTGCCCACTACACTTGCGTATGGAACATGAGACATATCCTCCTCTTCTTCTTGTGTCTTGGGACACTGTTCGGCAGACAACTTTGTACCTACAGGAATCAAAACATTCACCAGTTTACTATCCTGCATATTGAACCTTTGTAATATAGTCTCGACATAATTCCTTTGGTTTAAAAAGAGCTTCCTCTTTTCCCAATCTCTCTTAATTTCCATGCCCAAAATATAGTTTGCAGCACCAAGATCCTTCATGTCGAATTTGGAGAACAATTGGGTCTTCAAATATTGGATAATTTATTTGTCATTTCCAATCAAGAACATATCATCCACATACAAGACAAAATAAATAACACGATCAACAATTAATTTAAAATAAACACAATGATTCTCCTTGCTTCTGGTGAAGCCAAGTCCTCATATAGGTATCAAATTTCTGATACCACATCCTTGGTGACTGTTTTAACCCATACAGAGACTTCTTTAACCCACATACCAATTCTTTCTTCCCCTTCACTATAAAGACTTTAGGTTGTTTCATGTAGATCTCCTCTTCTATATCCCTGTGAAGAAATATTGTCTTCACATCCATCTATTATACCTCAAAATCAAATGCAACAACAACAGATTAAAGTAATCTAATAGAAGTAACTTTGGCAATAGGAGAAAAAATATCACCAAAATAAATTCCCGGCACTGTTAGCCACCTATGAAATTTGTTATACCAAAAGGTGGCTAGATAATTTTTTGGATCCTTCAAGGAACAAATTTGATTGCAAAAAGGTGTTCTCTCTTGAAGACTCTTGAAGGCCTCATGCCTCTGTCCAAAATCTTCCCTACTGTTCCCATTTTATACTCTGGAATTCTGCCGATTTCATGAGGAAAGACTGCTGCAAAATCATCCATTTCCCCATCCTCCATTAAGAAAACTAACCTCCATTTTTCCCCCCTTTTCCTCCATAAAACTCTTCTATTTTCATGTTTCCCCTTCTTCCATTCATGAAAATCATTTTTTACCTAGTTTAAAACTCATTTCTAAACTATACCAAAACCCCCAAAACCATTGAAAACATGGAAATTTTCACAAAAAATGCCTTTTTATGTTGTAGACTTAAGCCCCCTTGGGCCAAGTCCTGAACCACTTCCCCATTATATTCCCTTGTGCTGGAACCAGGCGCTAGAACCATCGGGTGCTTATCGCATCGGGTTTCTCCTTTGGGAGCATTTTTAATGTTCTTTTCTCCACCTCCGATTGTGATGGCTTGATCACACGATCCAATGACCACGCTCCTCCCCATACCCTCTGAAGCAGTAAAACCAAATAAAGCAGGATTTTATAATATAGTTTTGTATTGTACAGGTGTTTAAATGTTTTTCCATCATATTAAAGAGTCCGAGGTTTGAAACTGAGTTTAATGGACCAAAGTGAATGAGCAACAGGGTGTTAACCCTGGTTTAACCTACGATCACTCACTATACAAAACCGGAGCAGTTTTGATCGCACCACCTTTCTGGGGTGAGCGGTATTTCCAATTTGAGCACGACACATGCTAGGAGCTGACACGTGGCCTTAAGTGGTTTGGAGATACCGCCCTCCCCGCGTGTTAAAGGTCGACTGTGGGCTGAGCGTGATATTGGCATATGCTGTCCGATCTGAGGCTGGCTCATCGGATGGTGATCGCACTCAAAAGGAGCTCAGGGGATGAACTAAGGTACGACACATTTATCAAAACATCCCCGCCGTCGATCTGATCTGCAGATTGACGGCCCACAATCAGTCGCCCTGGTCCCCATGGCCACGTCAGCGGTCCCACAGAACCAGTGGTCCCAACGCCTAGTCAGCATCCATGCAGCAGCAACGGATTGGAGTGGGTCTTGTTCGGTTGCTCGCATGGTCGTGAAATCAGGACCCAGGGAGATTTATAAAGCGGATTTCGTAAAAATTTTGGGTCACAAACTCCCTGACATCAGCAAGTCCCTTTTGTGACCCGAAATGGTTATACAGCTTGGTTTTATCAAAAGTTTTGAAGTCTGGATATATTATTCGGTAAGGGTGATTATATGGTTTTTCCATTATATACTGAAGAAAGGCCGAAGGCTGGGGTTTAATTCTCACGCCTTCGATTCTTTAAATGGAAGCCATCCATGGGTTCAAATTTCCGTGCCTCGTCAATACTCCAAAGGCACTGATGCCTCACGATCCCTGCGCAGCATTGCACACCAACAAAACATTGTAAATGAATCACAAACGAAGAGCATCAGTGCCGAAGATAGAAACGCACCAGAGTAGAAGATTGAAGACATATTTGGGGGGATTACGGCTAAGATTGATTATCCAAAGCCTAATCCTCCCAATAAAGACACAATTAAAAGGAAATCAAAGTGTTTTATCAGACAGAAGGCCTCCACCGCCACATCTGAGGCAAATTGATTCCTCCAAGCTACCACAGTGCCACCTGTGCCTCAAAGCATTCAAACAGAGGCTGAAGTTATTGATCAAGATCAGATATTTGCCTCAACACAGCAAGAGAGTTAATTCTGCAAATAAACTTAATGAAAAAATATCAGCAGAATTACTTTAATATAACACAGAGCCTCAAAAGTCAACAAAGCTCCCATCGAGCTTAATATTAGATGTAAAACAATTAATACAGACATAAAACATCTATAAACTTCTCCATTGAGCCCCACAAGGGCCGAGAAGTCATTAATCTATATTAATTATCTTGGGAGATCTTTTATCAGATCCCACCTCCTCATTCTTCTATAAATACTACTGGAGAAGATGAGAGAGGAGTTGGTTGAGTTGGTCGCAGAACTTTGAAATATACTTGAGTTGAAACTTCTGATTGTAAATAGTGTTCACTGGCTCTTGGAGCTTTGCTTGTGATAGATAAGTTAGTTTGGGAAGTGTAGATGATTGCGAAACTAAAGCATTGGACTTAGAGCTGTAATTGGTTTAGAGCATCAATACAAGATGATTTATGGGATCCTGGTATATGTCGACAATGATGTTACTTCTTATTGTGAATTGTTATTTTATTTCTGTTTTCACTGTTTTCACTGTGTTCATCTTCTCTTATAAAGAACACCATGCATAGAGTTAGGACCTACTATATATCAGTATCCTTCTCTGACTGAAAATCTTTATCTACATGTTTTCTTACAAATATGTGTTATTTAGGAATGATTTAATTCAGTTTAAGCAGTAGGAATGCTGGCGTTCCCTTGTCCTCCTGTCTTAGCTAAATATTATTCTTAAATGTTATTTTTAGTATATGTTAAGTAGAGATAAACTAAGGAAGATATGGTGTGCCCTGGTCCTAGTTTTATCCCCAAATACTGTCTGAATGTTTCCATTGGAATGTGTTGAAAGCTGGCTAGTGTTGAAGAAATTACCAGATCTTAGGCCATTCTTTGTTATCTTTGTGTTTGTCTTGAAAGTTACCAAGTAGAGCAGAGCTAGGAGAGGATTTGTGGTGAGCTCGGCCCGCTAGTTTCTTCTCCAACAGTTGCTTTCAAGTTTCCCTTTGTTTTTAAATGTTTTTCTATGAAAAGTGCATCAAAAGTAGGCTAGTTTAGAAGTACTTACCTGATCTTAGATTAATTTTATGTCTTTCTTAAGTCTATGTCGAAAGCAGGCTAGTTTATAAGTACTTACCTGATCTTAGGCTACTCTTTGTTCTTCATTTTTTTAATTCCCCTTCTTATTGTTTCATTTCATTCCATAAATAAAACTTTAAAGAGATCCTTAGACATAGATGACTTGCCCCATGGACCACTCTTGCCTCTTGCTATTTAAATTAAACCCTATTATGACTCCATAGCCCAATGGAAAAAAACCTGCAATTATCTATCTTCTTGGCCAAAGCTTGTTCTATTTTCTTGCAACTTCTCACCTTTGAAACTCTTTGCATTTAGAACTTCCCACCTCAAATAATAATCATGCTCAACCATCCAAAAAACAAAACAAACACTCGGCCTTCATAACTAGCCTAACATCATTACCCCAAAATTTAGAGAAAAATCCATCTTTGCACTTATTGGAGAGATCCCTCTCCAGATTCAGGAGGGACAGATCCTAGAATCCCAAAGTGGTTTAAACGATGTTCTCCCTACAGTTGGACTTTTGCCAATATTTATAATTACAAGGTGCTAACATTTTTGGCGACTTCGCTGGGGAACTCAGTCAAATTTTCCTCTTAGGTCCCCTTAAAAACTTCATAAAACCTCGTCAGTAAAAGCAGCCTTTTCAAGCACTACTAAGAAATGGTAGTCACGGTAAAACTTGTTTGAATCAGTGACAAACTAGGCAAACCCTAGGATTCTCATAAGGCTTTATCTAACCTTGAAAAATCAGCCAGCTTAGCCATAAGAGTAGACTGTCTTGGTCTCATAATCGTAGCTAAGTTTTGAAACAGATCTAGCACACTCTTAACAACCAATAGGACTGAAAAATAACTCAAAAAACCAAAAAATATTTCATATTGGTATCCAATAAACATGGTGGTGGACCATAAAACCTTTTACCTCTGAAAAAGAGCTAAAAATTTCCACTTGGCGACTCCACAATCCTGAACAAACCTTAAGACTCCACTGGGAAGAACCCTTATAATTATAATATCATTCAAACTCAATTAGAGGACTATAGGATTAAATTTTTTTGCAAATAGATTAGTTGACCTTTTAAGGACTTTCATACCTGGTTGAACTTTTCTTGTTTATTTGGGTCTAAAAAACACAGCGTAGTGGCTCCTAGAAAGATTCACACTAGAGCCTATCGATCCACCTGAGTTGGTTGATAACCCAGAAAGTATCCTTAGGAAGTCTCCTAGAATTAAATTATCAACTATTTTCAGATCACCCTTGAGAGCTAATTCAGTCCCTGAAAATCATTAAGCTCTACAACAATCACAAGTTGACTTAGTAAATCCTTTTAGAACTAGGTCTCTTGGTGACTTAGATTAGTTAGATTCCGAGTCTTCACTTTCATCTCCTGAAACAAGTGAACATCCTGGTAGTAGAGAAACAACACCTCCTAATTTGCAGTTCCTTCACAATTTAGGTGTCTCTCATCCAAGATCAGCTCAGCAATCTATTCCTGGTCCATCCACTTCTGCTCACCCTACATCCACTGTTCAAACCACTCCACTTCATCCCACTTTCCCTTTTGTTAATCCACCTCTTATAAATCCACCCCCACCACATATCATGGCAACATGGTATGCTCCCTTAGTCCTCCATGCACCATTAGTCAATCTTCCACAGGACTATCAGTCTAAAATTCCATTATATGATGCTAGCAATGCTACAACTGCATCACAACATGTGGATAAGATGAATGACTACTTTGACAGAAATGAAATTGATGATGATTCTGTCAAACTTAATTATTTTCTCAGAGCTTAGGGGGAGAAGTAAGAAAATGGTTTAAAGGTTTAACCCCCCATAGTATTAATGATCTCCAAGCCTTCCATCAAACATTCTTAAATAAGTGGGAAGTAAAGAAGAATCCTTTCCAAGTCCTTTCTGATTACAAGAACCTCCATAGTAACACTGGGGAAAGTGTGCAAGCTTATTGCACTAGATTCAATAGTGTGTATAATGCACTTTCCCCATAACTAAAACCTCCACAAGGCTCAGCTTTAAGCAAGTTTCCTGAAGGGTTTGACTTTGACATGACCTATCAGCTGAGAGAGAGAGATTTTGAAACTCTTTAAGCTATGCAAAAAGGTGCTCTTTCTATGGAAGTCAACTTAATGGAGAAGAGAGCAAGAATGAAAAATGAAAAGAGAGTATCTTTTAGAGAGGAATCCACACCTTCTACTTCCAACTCAAAGATGGAGAAAATGATGGAAGAAATGATGAAATAAATGAGCATAATTAAGAGAGCACAAGCAAGCCAAAACCAAAATGATCCTCAAAATAGATACCAGAACCAAAACCGGAATTTTAGAAGAAACCAACCTCCAAACAAACCTAGAGAAGATGATCAGTAGATCACTCCTCCCTTTCAGCAAAACTATGTAAGTGAGGTTGAGGAAACAGATGAAATAGCAGAGGAGGATGATATCAACATGCTGGGGATAGACAATGATGACTTTGAGATTCATTATGATATAAAACAAGGTCTATACACACCTTATGATGACAAAAGAGATGATGATGAGAATTATTATCAAGACATGGAAAATGTCATCATAGAACCCCAAAAAGAATATGAACTTAGAAGCAAAACCAGTCAACAAACTCCCAACAACAAAACCTCTGAAAAATCTTCACAAAACAACACTGCAACCAAACCTCAAGTTGTCAAAAAAAAGGATAAAACAGTGGCTGTAAATTCTGGTAATGATAAAGAGAAAGGCACTCAAAACAAAGAAAAATAGAGTGCAGACCTTAGTATTACTAACACTTCAGCTAGTACTCCTGTGAAAACAATTTTGTCAAGCGTAAATAAAACAAATCAGCAAGCTGATATTGCTGATAGAATGACAGCTAATAAGGCTAAAACTAGCACTTTAAAGGGTCAAATTCCTTTCAGCCTAGAGCAGGAAATTTCAAAGATCAAAATCTTTGTTCCCCTCACTGAGTTAGCAACCCAACATGTATATAGAACCCAAATTTTGAAGGCTTTGAAAATTGAAGAAAATGAGGACACAATCAATCTTAATGATGACCAACCAGAGCTGATTTTTGGTCCTAAGATTGAAGGGAGATATCAAGAGGGACCTGTGCCTCCCTTTTATGTAAGTTTAAATGTTCATGACAAAATTTTTCACAACGCTATGCATGATTCTGGGGCTTCTCATAATTTAATGCCAAAAGCTGTAATGGAGAGCCTGGGTTTAGAAATCACCAGGCCTTACAAAGACCTTTACTCCTTTGATTCCAACAGAGTAAAATGTTTAGGATTAATCAAAGACCTCTGTGTTAACTTAGCCCAAATTCCAGCCAAATGTTTAGTCATGGATATTGTTGTGGCTGATGTGCCCCCAAAGTATGGAATGTTACTATCAAGATCTTGGGGGGCTAAGTTACAAGGGACTATGCAAATGGACATGACCTATGCGACTAGCCCTATTTTCAATCAAACTAGAAGACTTTACAGGGAGTCCCATATGAAATACACAGTTACAAGTCAAGACAAACCACAAAACTCTCCCCTGTATTCTATAAGTACAGGCCTATATTATTTTATTATGTTTAATCATGAAACACTTGGTGAAAAAGTCACTTTATTAGGATTAATGGCCAACAGGGAGGAAGAGGAACACAATGTAGGTGTGTCTAAACAGTTTGCTGAACCTGTAAAATCTAGCAAACTAAACAAAGGTCTTGAGATACAGGGTATATGTCCTTTGCTCTTAAACATTCACAATCAAGAAAACAAACCTCAAACAAACGCAAATCTTGGGGAATCAAAACAAATACAACTAAGTGCTGAGTTTCCACAACAAACTTTGAGCACGTTAGTTGAAGAGGACATTCACCAAACAGATGAAATTAAAACTAGTCCTCTGTGGAGTATGTATTTTGATGGATCCTGCACTAAGAACAATGCTGGTACAGGCATTTGGATTACTAACACTGAAAACAACCACATAGAAATCATTTCCTGCAAACTAAACTTTCAGTGTTCCAATAACATAGCAGAATATGAATCCCTTCTTTTAGGCTTACATTTATTGAAAACGTTAGGAGCCCGAAGAATTAATGTGTATGGGGATTCAGAGTTAGTCATTAGGCAAGTCAATGGGGAGTATAACGAAAATCATCCCAGAATTATAGCCTACCGAAATGATGTCAAGGACCTTTTGAAAACCTTTGAGGAGTCCAAACTTTTTTTTGTCCCAAGAAAAAGAAATATTGCAGCCCACAATTTAGCCTTTGCAGCTAGAACATGCTTAACACCATAAAACCCCAAAGAATACACAAATCAGATAAAATTTAGACCAGATGTACTTGATAATGAGAAATAATGGCAGGTATTTGACAATGACAAACAAATAGAAGACTTCATGCAATTCAGAAATGAATTCGAACTAAACAGTTCAGACTCAGACTATGAAACAGATTGCAAGGAAGAAAATTTTCTTGATGAAGAAGAACCATCTCCTGAACGTCCTAATATAAACCTGTTATCTAGCAAGCTTATAAATAAAACAAAATTAAATGCAGAGTTAGAAACAGAGGAGTTAGAAACTTTGCACTCTAAAGATGAAAGTTTGCCTAAGGGTCTGGCCCCTTTAGAAGAGTTGTTTGATTTTAATGATGTTGCAAATAAACCAAAACTGGAACCTGTAGAGATTGAAGAGGAGGAGTGCAATATAGGCAATGAACTTAAACCTATGATGATTAAACTGTCTAAAACTTTACCAGCTCACATTAAACTTAAATACATAGAGTTGTTTAAAGAGTTTTCTAATGTTTTTGCATGGAGTTACGAAGATCTTAAATCCTATGACACTGAAATAATACAACACAAAATTCCCCTCGAAGAAAAAAAAAACCATTCAAACAGAAACTGCGCAGAATAAACCCTATTCAGTTGCCTTTTGTTCAGAAGGAGATCATGAAAATGTACGATGCTGGTATTATTGTCCCTATTAGATACTCTGAGTGGGTGTCTAATCTGGTGTCTATTAGGAAGAAAACTGGAGAGATCAGGCTTTGTATAGACTTTAAAGACTTAAATAAAGCTTCATTTAAAGACAACTACCCTTTACCTAAGATGGACCATATTTTACAAAGGGTGGTAGGGTCTAGAAGAATTGCTTTGCTGGATGGCTATTCAGGGTACAATCAGATCTTAGTTCACCCTGCTGATCAATTAAAGACAACCTTTACTACACCATGGGGCACTTTCATGTATGTGAAAATGCCTTTTGGTCTAATGAATGCTGGAGCAACTTTTCAAAGAGCCATGGACATAGCATTCTCAGAAGAACTGGGATTCTTCATCATTATCTACCTTGACGATGTCACTGTGTTTTCAAAAATAGATGAACAACATTTAGAACATTTAAGAAAATTTTTCGAGAAGTACAGAAAGTTTTGGATATCTTTAAACCCTAAGAAGACACTATTCAGTCTCCAAGAAGGTAAAATTCTTGGTCACATTATTTCTGAGGAGGGTATAAAGATAGATCCAAAGAGGATTGAGGCCATATTACAAATCTCTCATCCTAGGAACATCAAAGAGTTGCAATATTTCATTGGAAAGATTAACTTTTTGAGAATGTTCATCCCTAACTTGGCTGAGCTCCTTAGGAATATCACAAACATGTTAAAAAAGGAGCAATGGGTAAAATGGACCTTGGAAGAAAATAAGTCCTTTGAACTGGTGAAACAAGCGTTAACCAAAACACCGGTTCTTATAAGTCCTGATTTTTCAAAATATTTTTATATTTTTTCATTTGCATCAGAACATACCATACCATAGCTGCTGTCCTTTTACAGAAAAATCCACAAGGACAAGAGCAACCTATTGCATTCTTTAGCAAGGCATTGAGGGATGCCCCTTTGAGGTATAAAATTATGGAAAAGCAAGCTTTTGCTTTGGTTAAAGCTTTAAAAGACTTCATAGTGTACATCCTTCACTCACACATCATTGCCTTTGTCGCAAACTCAGTTTTTAAATATTTTCTAACACAGGACCTAGATGGTAAGAGAGGTAAGTGGATTGCTGTTATTCTTGAATATGATTTAGAGATAAAACCCACTAAACTCATCAAAGGCCAAGGTCTAGCTAGATTAATGGCTGAATCAAATTTTGAAGTTCTTGATATTAATATGATTAATGTTTTGGATGACCAAGAAGAATTCTCAACTCCTATAGTCGAAGATCATTTTATGAATTCTCCTTGGTATGCTGATATTGTTTATGTTTTGTTTAAATTGAATACACCTCCTGGTTTGACAAAAACAAAGGAAAGATTCCTCAAATTGAAAACTGTAAACTATTGCATTATAGATAGCTGTCTTTATTGGAAAAATGAAAGTGGTGTATTGCTTAAATTTTTGCCTTAGTTTGATGCAGAGAAGGTTAAATACCAGTTCCATGAAGGAGAGTGTGGAGGTCATTTTCACTGGAAGACAACAACATACAAAATTTTGAGGGCTTGTTTCTATTGGCCTACTCTTTTTCCTGATATACACAAGATGATCATAGCCTGTCACAAATGTCAACTTTTTGAAGGCAAAAGAAAACTGCTACCCCTGCCTCTGCATCCAATCACTGTTGAGGCCCCATTTCAACAGTGGGGACTTGAATTCATAGGAGAAATCCATCCACCATCTTCTGCCCAGCATAGATGGATTCTCACTGCCACAGACTATTTCACTAAGTGGATAGAAGCCATACCTTGTAGAAAGGCCAATGATTCAGTTATCATAAAATTTATGGAGACTAACATTCTCTTCAGGTTTGGCTGTCCTACCAAGATTATCACTGATAATGCAGCAGCATTTGGATCAAACAAGATGGTTGATTTCTGTCACAGATATCAGATAACATTGGGGCATTCCATGGCCTATTACCCTCAAGGTAATGGACTTGTAGAATCCTCAAACAAAATTTTAGTGAACATAATCAAGAAACTATTGGAGGACAACAAAAAGTCTTGGCACACAAAGCTGGTCCATGCATTTTGGGCTGACAGATTGACTTTGAAGAAATCTATTGGTATGTCACCTTTTCAGCTTGTGTATGGTACTGATGCAATTTTTCCAAACAGCCTTGGTGTACTAGTAATGAAGTTGATTCAAGAGTTACAAAATGAAGAAAATGACATGATCAGAAGAATAAATCAGACCATTCATCTTCAGCAAACCAGAGAGGAGGTTTACAATAAAGCATTGCAGAAACAGATCAGCATTAAAAAGCTTTTTGATAGAAGAAAAAAGGCCAGCAATTTCAAAATTGGGGACCAAGTTTTATAGTGGGAATCAAGGAGGGAAGAGAAGGGCAAGCATGGAAAATTTGACAACTTATGGCTTGGCCCTTACTCTATTCATTTAGCTGCTGGTAACAATTCATTTTTCTTGCAGGAGTTGAATGGAGCAAAATTGTTTGGGGGTCTTGTCAATGGCAGGATGCTTAAGCATTACTTCTCTTGATCCATGTTATGTTCCAAAAGCCTTTTTATCTTTTTTCCACTATAAATATTTCATCCACCATTGCATTCAAAGTTGTAAAAGTCAAAAATATAAAAACAATGAAAAGAAAGAAAAGAGGGCAGATTGTCAAAACAAGAAAGGTATAGCCCCATACCAAAAAAAGAGAAACAAATCTGAAAGTGTGCAAGCTTAAATGCCACTCCTACAAAACACACTTCTAGTTAGTCAAATAGCCTAATCTTGACTAATTAGTTTTAAATTTTCTGCTGATAGGATAGTGAATTCGATTTTCCAAAACTGTTTAATCTTGGCTTATCAGTAGATAGTTTAGGATAGAAATTAAAGGTTCAAACATGATCAAAATCTGAACCTAAGTTTCCAAAAATAGATGACTCAAATCTGTTTCATTTTCTGAGTCAAAAAACATGTAAATCTGGTTCTAATTAACTCAAAACCTGAACCAGAGAATAAAGACAAGACAACTCAAACAAGAGTCAAAACAGAGTTGTAGAAGAGAGGAAGGAAATGTTTTCAATTTTCAGATCTTAAGCCTTCCATTTTGGTTTAATTTTCTGTAAAATAAATGTCTATGTGCAGCTTGTTTTTATGCCATAGATCACAGCAAGTCAAACAACTTAATCTTGAATTGACTGTTTTTAAAATTTATGTTTTAGAATTTAGAGAATAAAAATCTATTAGACAGTTCAATCCCAACAGATGGTAGAATAGGTAGAGAATCATATGGGCTCAACTGTTTAATTTGAGTCCATGGAGAAATAAGGAGTAGAAATAGATTATATTTCCTGCTTTCAAAAGAATAAAATGTTGTGGAAAGAGTTTTCCAATCCAAGTGCACTCTAATGAAGAAAAAATGTTAGATCAGTAGGATTGGGTAGGTAGAAAGTTTGTATTGATGAAGATCCATTGCCTTTATGACTGCTAATATGTTTTCAGAGCACATCATCTAGAGAAAGAAAGGAAACCCAATGGATCAGGCACAGGTCAGCCTCCCAGAGAACATAATGGATGTGGCACAGGTCAGCCTCCCAGAGAATGCAAGTCTGAAGTTGATGCCTTCAAGAAGGCATCATCCCCAAGTGGAGCCACTGTTAGCCACCTATAAAATTTTTTATATCAAAAGGTGGCTAAGACTTTTTGAGCCTTCAAGGAACAAATTTTATTACTAAAAATTGTTGGCTCTTGAAGACTCTTGAAGGCCTCATGCCTATCCTCTGTCCAAACTTCACTGCTGTTCCCATTTTACACTTAGAAATCCTGCTGATTTACAAGCTAGAATACTGCTGCAGGCACCTTTTTCCCCCTTCCCTTCTTCCAAAACTAACCTCAGTTTTTATCCCTCCATTTCCCATGAAAAGCCCTCATTTTCATAATTTTCCCTTTCCCTTTCATCAAACCCCTTGACAAGGTTGAAAACTCCTTTTTTCGCCTTGTCGAAACCCTCAGATTCCCTTGAAAACCATTGAAAAATCATAAAAATCATATTTTAATGTATTGTGGACTTAAGCCCCTCGGGCTAAGTCTTTAGCCTCTCCTCTTAAAAACCCCGGTCACATTATTTCCCATATACCTCACGGCCCCGCAATCGGGCGCCAAGCCATTTTATAATTTCCGCCAAAGTTTAAAACCTTTGGTTATATATATAAAACCTCTGTTTATATTAATCTTCTGACGTTTTATTATTTTATTAAATTTTCCGCCGGTACAAGTTTTAAATCGTTTCGCACCGTCGATCTAATCTGAAGATTGGACGGTGTGGAGTCCGTCTCCCAATGGTGCCCACATTCCACTAACCCATCCCAAAAATCGTGCGGTTTTCATCGCACCGCCTTTGGGCGACAACGGTTTTTTCCTGATCGCCAGCGATTCCACTCATCGATTGACATGTGGCATGGCCATTGTTCACAAAACCACCGTCCATCGCGTGTTAATTTTCGGACGTGGATGCCGCACGATATTTCCGTACACCGTCCGATCTGAGGCCGCCCATCCGACGGCTATCGCTCACCGAAGTTTCTCGATAGTTAACTGGGAAATGGCGCGGAATTCAATAAATCTCCGCCGTCGATCTAGTCTGTAGATTGACGGTCCATATTCCATCGCCCTTTTCCATCGCCCAGTCAACATTTCCCGTTTTGACTTTCCATTGCCCATTCCCGACCATTGATCTCTGCGCGATCGACGATTCAGATTTAAAACATTTCTTCCGCCTTCCCTTTGTTTCCTCCGATCAATCTCGACCATTGGATGATGCCATCCAATGACCATGCTTCCTCCACGTGTCCTCTACAGCAGTAAACCTATATACGTGGGATTTTATAATAGTTTTTTGTATTTTGCAGGGTTTAAATGGTTTTCTCGCCATTTTTGAAGAAAATTCGAGGGTAGAGGATGACGATCTTCCTGCCTTCGATTCACCATAGAAAATCATCACAGGGTGTTAAAAACATGTTTCATCAGTGTTTCTTCAGGCATTGATGCCATATCGCCCCTACGCAGCCCTGCATACTAGAAAACAACCATGAATCGGGCGCAGTCAGAGAGTATCAGTGATGAAGACCAAAATTTATCAGAAGAGAGGATTAAAGACAGATTTTGTGGGGATTACGGCTAAGAATTTTTATCAAAAGCCTAATCCCCGATTTAAAACACAATTTAAAGAAAATCTGAAGTGTTTTATCGACGGGAAACCCTCCATCGCCACAAATTGAGGCAAATTGATCCCTCTAGCTACCACGACGCCACCTGTGCCTCAAAGTATTCAATCAGAGGCCGAATTTATTGATCAGGATCAGATATTTGTCTCAGTGCAGCCAGAAAGTTACTTCTGCAAGGAAACTTAATGCAAAGAACATCTGTAGAGTTACTTCGACGCCACACAGAGCCTCAAAGGTCAAAAAAATCTCCCACCAAGCTTAAATCTTTATGTAAATAATTTAATATAGAGGATATGTATGTAAGTTTCTTCATTGAGCCCCTCAAAGGCCAAGAAGCTATTAAGTCTGTATTAATTGTAATTGAGATCTTTTTTAGATCTCACCTCCTCATTCTTCTTTATATACTACAACAGAAGATGAGTGAGGGGTTGGTTGTAGAACTTTGAAATATATTTGAGCTTAAACTTTTGATTGTAAATAGTGTTCACTGGCCCTTGGAGCTCTGCTTGTGATAGATTAGTTAGGCTGGATAGTGAAGATGATAGTTGAACTGAAACATTGGACCTGAGTACTGTAACTGGTTTGACATCAATAAACAAGCTGTTTCTTGGGATCCTGGTCTATATCACTGGTGAAGTGCTCCTTTCTTTGTCATTTTTTTGCCTTCTATGTATGTCATATTGTTCACTTTCTTTGATAAATAAAAACATTTATAGAGTTAGGACCTACTGTATATCAGTAACCTTCTCTAGCTGAAAAGCTTTAGCTCAATGTTTTCCTCCAATTTGTTTATTTAAGAATGATTGAATATAGTTTAAGCAGTTAGGAATGCTGGAGTTCCATCGTCCTACTGTTTGCTTTAAACATTGTTCTTGAAAGTTATTTTCCTTATTTTCTTATTAAAGATGACTATGGAAGATATGTTGTGCCCTGGTCCTAGTTTTTCTCCAAAAGTAGATTCTGAAAGTTTCCCTTGGTGTTGACTAAAAGCAGAATAGGTTTAAACTTTATCTGATCTTAAGTTTATACTTTTTTTCCCTTACATGTTTTCATACTTTCTGAAGGTAATAATGTGGATTACTGGATTGTTTGTCAATTAAGCTGCTTTAATACAAAATTGCCCAAGAAGTCAATGGTTAGCCCTGCACTTGGTTGGTTTTAAATAGTTACTTAAGAGGCTTTTCTTGTTTGGACTGAATATAAATCCTTTGTGAAATTATTATCAGTTGCCACCCCTCCAACACTTTATTGTTTCCATTCCATCACTCTAATATCAATAATCTTGTGATATAGATGACTTGCCCCTTGGATCACTCTTGATGTTGTTGTTCAATTAAAGCCCTGTTATGACTCCATAGCCCAATGGACTAAAAAATAGCGTTATATCTATATTTTTAGCCTAGCTATTCTATCACTTGCAACTTCTCACCTTTGAAACTCTTTGCACTTAGGACTTTCCACCTCAAACAGTATTCATGCTCAACCATCCAAAAAATAAACAAAACCCTTGGCCTTCATAACTAGCCTAATATCATTACCCTAAACTTCAAAGACAAATCCATCTTTGCACTTTTTGGAGAGATCCCTCTCCAGATTCAGGAGGGATAGATCCTAGAATCCAAAATTTGGTTGAAATAATGTTGCTTCTGCAGTCTTAGTCTCACCAATTTGCTAAAATTACAGATTCCTAACATTTATGGCGACTCCACTAGGGATCGAACCCATAATATTTTCATATTTATAAAACCTTGAGAGTAGAAAGCAGCCTTTTCAAGCACTACCAAGAAAGGTAATCATGATAAAACTTGTTTGAATCAGTGACAAACTAGGTAAACCCTAAGATTCCCATAAGTCTTTGTCTAACCTTGAAAAATCAACTGGCTTAGCCATAAGAGTAGACTGTCTTTGTCTCTTAACCATAGAAAAGTTTTGAACAAAGTTAGGATATTCTTAGAAACCACACAATTGAAAAAGAACTCAGAAAATACCTAAAAATATTTCATATTGGTATTCAATAAACATGGTGGTGGACCACAAAACCTTTTACCTCTGAAAAGAGCTAAAAAAAACTTCCACTTGGCGACTCCACAATCCTTAACAGACCTTAAGACTCCACTGGGAAGAACTCTTATCATTGTAATATCTTTCAAACTCAGTTAGAGGACTATAGGATTAAAATTTTTGTAAACAGATTAGTTAACCTCTCAAAGATTTTCATACATGGTTGAAATTTTCTTGTTTGTTTGGGTCTGAAAAACACAACATAGTGGCTCCTAGAAAGATTCATACTAGAGCCTATCCTGACCCTGATCCACCTGAGTTGGTTGATAACCCAGAAAGTATCCTTAGGAAGTCTCCTAGGATTAAATTATCAACTATTTTCAGATCACCCTTGAGAGCTAATTCAATCCCTGAAAATTTTTCAGCTCTACAACAATCACAAGTTGACTTAGTAAATCCTTTTAGAACTAGGTCTCTTGGTGACTTAGATTAGTTAGATTCTGAGTCTTCACTTTCATCTCCTGAAACAAGTGAACATCCTAGCGGTAGAGAAACAACACCTCCTGATTTGCAGTTCCTTCACAATTTAGGTGTCTCTCATCCAAGATCAGCTCAACAATCTATTCCTGGTCCATCCACTTCTGCTCACCCTACATCCACTGTTCAAACCACTCCACTTCATCCCACTTTCCCTTTTGTTAATCCACCTCTTATAAATCCACCCCCACCACATATCATGGCAACATGGTATGCTCCCTCAGTCCTCCATGCACCATTAGTCAATCTTCCACAGACTACCGGGCCTAATTCCATTATATGATGCTAGCAATGCTACAAATCGCATCACAACATGTGGATATTGGGACTGTGACTCTACTGACAAAAATGAAATCGACATGATTCTCACAAACTTAGATTATTTTCTCGCAGCTTAGGGGGAGAAGTAAGAAATGGTTTAAAGGTTTAACTCTGTTAGTACACACGATCTCAAGCCTTCCATCAAACATTCTTAAACAAGTGGGAAGTGAAAGAAGAATCCTCTCCAAGTCCTTTCGATTACAAGAAAACCTCCATAGACACTCTGGGGAAAGTGTGCAAGCTTATTGCACTAGATTCAATAGTGTGTATAATGCACTTTCCCCAGAACTAAAACCTCCACAAGGCTTAGCTTTAAACAAGTTTCCTGAAGGGTTTGACTTTGACATGACCTATCAGCTGAGAGAGAGAGATTTTGCAACTCTTGAAGATATGAAAAAAGGTGTTCTTTCTGTGGAAGTCAACTTAATGGAGAAGAGAGCAAGAATGAAAAATGAAAAGAGAGTATCTTTTAGAGAGGAATCCACACCTTCTACTTCCAACTCAAAGATTGAAAAAATGATGGAAGAGATGATGAAATAAATGAGCATAATTAAGAGAGCACAAGCAAGACAAAACCAAAATGCTCCTCAAAATAGAAACCAGAACCAAAACCAGAATTTTAGAAGAAACCAACCTCCAAACAGAACTAGGGAAGATGATCAGCAGATAACTCCTCCCTTTCAGCAAAACTATGTAAGTGAGGTTGAGGAAACAGATGAAATAGCAGAGGAGGATGATATCAACATGCTGGGGATAGACATTGATGACTTTGAGATTCATTATGATAGAAAGCAAGGTCTATACACACTTTATGATGACAGAAGAGATGATGATGAGAACTATTATCAAGACATGGAAAATTTCATTATAGAACCTCAAAAATAATATGACCTTAGAAGCAAAACTAGTCAACAAACCCCCAACAACAAAACCCCTGAAAAATCTTCACAAAATAGCACTGCAACCAAACCTAAAGTTGTCAAACAAAAGGACAAAACAATGGCTGTAAATTCTAGTAATGATAAAGAGAAAGGCACTCAAAACAAAGAAAAGCAGAGTGCAGACCTTAGTAGTACTAACAGTTTAGCTAGTACTCCTGTGAAATTTTTTTTGTCAAGTGTAAATAAAACAAATTAGCAAGCTGATATTGTTGATAGAATGACAGCTAATAAGGCTGAAACCAGAACTTTAAAGAGTCAAATTCCTTTCAGCCTGGAGCAGGAAATTTCAAAGATCAAAATCTTTCTTCCCCTCACTCAGTTAGCTGCCCAAAATGTATATAAAACCCAAATTTTTAAGGCTTTGAAAATTGAAGAAAATGAGGACACAGTCAATCTTAATGATGACCAACCAGAGCTGATTTTTGGTCCTAAGATTGAAGGTAGATATCAAGAGGGACCTGTTCCTCCCTTTTATGTAAGTTTAAACGTTCATGACAAAATTTTGCACAATGCTATGCATGATTCCGGGGCTTCTCATAATTTAATGCCAAAATCTGTTATGGAGAGCCTGGGTTTAGAAATCACCAGACCTTACAAAGACCTTTACTCCTTTGATTCCAACAGAGTAAAATGTTTAGGATTGATCAAAGACCTCTTTGTTAACTTAGCCAAAATTCCAGCCAAATGTTTAGTCATGGATATTTTTGTGGCTAATGTGCCCCCAAAATATGGAATGTTATTATCAAGATCTTGGGGGGCTAAGTTACAAGGGACTATGCAAATGGACATGACCTATGTGACTATCCCTGTTTTCAATCAAACTAGAAGACTTTACAGGCAGTCCCATATGAAATACACAGTTACAAGTCAAGACAAACCACAAAACTCTCCCCTGTATTCTTTAAGTACAGGCCTAGATTATTTTATTATGTTTAATGATGAAACACTCAGTGAACAAGTCACTTTAACAGGATTAACGACTGATAGGAAGGAAGAGGAACACAACGCAAAAGTGTCAAAACAGTTTGCTGCATTTGAAGATGTTAGCAAACTAAACAAAGGTCTTGAGCTATAGCACAAATGTCATTTTCTTTTAAACATTCAAAATCAAGAAAACAACCCTCAAACAAATGCAAATCTGGGGGAATAAAAACAAATACAACTAAGTGCTGAGATCCCACAACAATCAGAAAGCACAGTAGTTGAAAAGGACATGCACCAAACAGATGAAATTAAAACTAGTCCTTTGTGGAGTATGTATTTTGATGGATCCTCCACTAAGAACAATGCTGGTGTAGGTGTTTGGATTACTAACACTGAAAACAACCACATAGAAATCATTTCCTGCAAACTAAACTTTCAGTGTTCCAATAACATAACAGAATATGAATCCCTTCTCTTAGGCTTACACCTATTGAAAAAGTTAGGAGCTAGAAGAATCAATGTGTATGGGGATTCAGAGTTAGTCATTAGACAAGTCAATGGGGAATATAACGCAAATCATCCCAGACTTAGATCCTACCGAAACGATGTCATGGACCTTTTGAAAACATTCGAGGAGTCTAAATTGTTTTTTGTCCCAAGAAAAAGAAATATTGCGACCCACAATTTAGCCTTTGCAGCTAGAACATGCTTAACGCCATATAACACCAAAGATTGCACAACTCAGATAAAATTTAGACCAACTATACCAGATAATGAGAAATATTGGCAGGTATTTGACAATGAAAAAAAAATAGAAGACTTAATGCAATTCAGAAATTAATTCGAACTAAATAGTTCAGACTCATACTACGAAATAGATTTCAAGGAAGAAAATTTTCTTGATGAAGAAGAACCGTCTCCTGAACCTACTAATATAAACCTGTTATCTAGCAAACTTGAAAACAAAAAAGAATTGAATGCAGAGTTAGAAACAGAGGAGTTAGAAACTCTGCACTCTAAAGATGAAAGTTTGTCTAAGGGTCTGGCCCCTTTAGAAGAGTTGTTTGATTTTAACGATGTGGCAAATAAACCAAAACTGGAACCTGTAGAGACTGAAATGGAGGAGTGCAATATAGGCAATGAACTTAAACCTATGATGATTAAACTGTCTAAAACTTTACCAGCTCACATTAAACTTAAGTACATAGAGCTGTTTAAAAAGTTTTCTGATGTTTTTGCATGGAGTTACGAAGATCTTAAATCCTATGACACTGAAATAATACAACACAAAATTCCCCTCAAAGAAAACCAAAAACCATTCAAACAGAAATTGTGCAGAATAAACCCTGTTCAGCTGCCTTTGGTTCAGAAGGAGATCATGAAAATGTGCGATGCTGGTATTATTGTCCCTATTAGATATTCTGAATGGGTGTCTAATCTGGTGTCAGTTAGGAAGAAAACTAGAGAAATCAGGCTTTGTATAGACTTTAGAGACTCAAACAAAGCTTCATTGAAAGACAACTACCCTTTACCTAAGATGGACCATATTTTACAAAGGGTGGTAGGGTCTAGAAGAATTTATTTGTTGGATGGCTATTCAGGGTACAATAAGATCTTAGTTCACCCTGCTGATCAATTGAAGACAACATTTACTACACCATGGGGCACTTTCATATATGTGAAAATGCCTTTTTTTCTAATGAATACTGGAGAAAATTTTCAAAGAGCCATGGACAAAGCATTCTCAGAAGAACTGGGCTTCTTCATCATTATCTACCTTGATGATGTCACTGTGTTTTCAAAAATAGATGAAGAGCATTTAGAACATTTAAGAAAGGTTTCCGAGAAGTGCAGAAAGTTTGGGATATCTTTAAACCCTAAGAAGACACTATTCAGTCTCCAAGAAGGTAAACGTCTTGGGCACATTATTTCCGAGGAGGGTATAAAGATGGATCCAAAGAGGATTGAGGCCACATTACAAATCTCTCATCCTAGGAACATCAAAGAGTTGCAATCTTTCATTAGAAAGATTAACTTTTTAAGAAGGTTCATCCCCAACTTGGCTGAGCTCCTTAGGAATATCACAAACATGTTAAAAAAGGAGCAAGGGGTAAAATGGACCTTGGAAGCAAAGAAGTCCTTTGAACTGGTGAAACAAGTGTTAACCAAAACACCGGTTCTTATAAATCCTGATTTTTCAAAATATTTTTATATTTTTTCATTTGCATTAGAACATACCATAGCTACTGTCCTTTTGCAGAAAAATCCACAAGGACAAGAGCAGCCTATTGCATTCTTTATTAAGGCATTGAGGGATGCCCCTTTGAAGTATAACATTATGGAGAAGCAAGATTTTGCTTTGGTTAAAGCTTTGTAAGACTTCAGGGTGTACATTCTTCACTCACACATCATTTCCTTTGTCCCAAACTTAGTTGTTAAAGACATTCTAACACAGGACCCAGATGGTAAGAGAGGTAAGTGGATTTTTGTTATCATTGAATATGATTTAGAGATAAAACCCACTAATCTCATCAAAGGCCAAGGTCTGGAAAGGTTAATGGCTGAATCAAATTTTGAAGTTCTTGATATTAATATGATTAATGCTTTGGATGGCCAAGAAGAATTCTCAACTCCTATAGTTGAAGATCATTTTATGAATTCTCCTTGGTATGCTGATTTTATTTATGTTTTTCTTAAATTGAATACACCTCCTGGTTTGACAAAAAGAAAGGCAAGATTCCTCAAATTGAAAGCTATAAACTATTGCATTATAGATAGATGTCTTTATTGGAAAAATGCAAGTAGTGTATTGCTTAAATGTTTGCCTGAGTTTGATGCAGAAAATGTTAAATACCAGTTCCATGAAGGAGAGTGTGGAGGCCATTTGTACTGGAAGACAACAGCCAACAAAATATTGAGGGCTGGTTTCTATTGGCCTACTCTTTTCCATGATGTGCATAAGATGATCATATCCTGCCATAAATGCCAAATTTTTGAAGGCAAAAGAAAACTGCTACCCCTACCTCTACATCCTATTACTGTTGAAGCCCCAATTCAATAGTGGGGACTTGAATTCATAAGAGAAATCCATCCCCCATCTTCTGCCTAGCATAGATGGATTCTCACTGCCATAGACTATTTCACTAAGTGGATAGAAGCCATACCTTGTAGACAGGCCAATGATTCAGTTATTATAAAATTTATGGAGACTAATATTCTCTCCAGGTTTGGCTGTCCTACCAAGATTATCATTGATAATGCAGAAGCATTTGGATAAAGCAAGATGGTTGATTTCTGTCACAGATATCAGATAACATTGGGGCATTCCATGGCTTATTACCCTCGAGGTAATGGATTTGCAGAATCCTCAAAAAAAATCTTAGTGAACATAATCAAGAAACTGTTGGAGGACAATAAGAAGTCTTGGCACACAAAGCTGGTTCATGCACTTTGGGCTAACAGATTGACCTTGAAGAAATCCATTGGCATGTCACCTTGCAATTTTTCCAAACAACCTTGGTGTACCAGTAATGAAGTTGATTCAAGAGTTACAAACTGAGGATAATGACTTGATCAGAAGAATAAATCAGACCATTCATCTTCAGCAAACCAGGGAGGAGGTTTACAATAAAGCATTGCAGAAACAGATCAGCATTAAAAAGCTTTTTGACAGGAGAACAAAGGCCAAAAATTTTAAAATTGGGGACCAAGTTTTAAAGTGGGATTCAAGAAGGGAAGAGAAGGGCAAGCATGGAAAATTTGACAACTTATGGCTTGGCCCTTACTCTATTCACTCAGTTGTTGGTAACAATGCATTTTTCTTGCAGGAGTTGGATGGAGCAGAACTGTTTAGGGGTCCTATCAATGGCAGGATGCTTAAGCATTACTTCTCTTGATCCATGTTATGTTCCAAAATCCTTTTTATCTTTTTCCATTGTAAGCATTTCATCCACCATTGCATTCAAAGTTGTAAAAATAAAAAATACAAAAACAAAAGAAAAGAAAGAAAAGAGGGCAGATTGTGAAAACAAGAAAGGTAGAGCCCCATACCAAAAAATAGAAACAATTCTGAAAGTGTGCAAGCTTAAATGCCACTCATAAATAACACACTTCTAGTTAGTCAAACGGTCTAATCTTGACTAATTAACGTTAAATTTTCTGCTGATAGGATAGTGAAATCGATTTGCCAAACTGTTGAATCTTGGCTTATCAGTAGATAGTTTAGGATAGAAATTAAAGGTTCAAACATGATCAAAATCTGAACCTAAGTTTCCAAAAAGAGATGACTCAAATCTGTTTTATTTTCTGAGTCAAAGAAGATGTAAATCTGGTTCTAATTAACTCAAAATCTGAACCAGAGAACAAATAAAAACATCTCAAACAAATTCAAAACAGAGCTGTAAAAGGGGAAGGAAGTGCTTTTCAAATTTCAGATCTTAAGCCTTCCATTTTGATTTAATGTTTTGCAGAATAAATGTCTATGTGCAGCTTGTTTTTATGCCATAGATCACAGCAAGTCAAACAGCTTAATCTTGACTTGACTGTTTCTAAATTTATGTTTTAGAATTTAGAGAAGAAATATCTGTTGGACAGTTCAATCCCAAAAGATAGTAGAATAGGTAGAGAAGCATCTGAACTCAACTGTTTAATCTGAGTTCAGGGAGAAATAAGGAGTAGAATTAGATTATTTTTATGCTTTCAAAAGAATAAAATGTTGTAAAAAGAGTTTTCCAATCCAAGTGCACTATAAATGAAGAAAAAATGTTAGATCAGTAGGATTGGGTAGGTAGAAGCTTGTATTGATAAAGATCCATTATTTTATGGTTGCTAATATGTTTTCAGAGAAAGTCATCTCAGCAGAGAAAAAGTAGCACAATGGATCAGGCACAGGTCAGCCTCCCAGAGAATGCAGGTCTGAAGTACTTGGTGCCTTCAAGAAGGCACCATCCCCAAGTGGAGCCACTGTTAGCCACTTATAAAATTTGTTATATCAAAAGGTGGCTAAGACTTTTTGAGCCTTCAAGGAACAAATTTCATTACTAAAAATTGTTGGCTCTTGAAGACTCTTGAAGGCCTCATGCCTATCCTCTGTCCAAACTTCACTGTTGTTCCCATTTTACACTTAGAATTCCTACTGATTTCAAAGCCAGAATATTGCTGCAAGCACCTTTTTCCCCCTTCCCTTCTTCCAAAACTAACCTCATTTTTATCCCTCCATATCCCATGAAAAATCCCTCATTTTCATAGTTTTTCCTTTTCCCCTTCTTCAGAAATCCCCTTGACAAGGTTGAAAACTCCTTTTCGCCTTATCTGAACCTCTCTAACCCTTTGAAAATCATTGAAAAACTATAACAACCCACATTTTGGGCGTATATGGGTCCTAGCCTTTTCCCCATTGACCCTCGGTCAAATCATTTCCCACGTGCCCAAAGGCCCCGCAATCGGGCACCTATCCGCTTCAAATAAAATAATTCCCGACCAAAGTTTTAAACCTTGGTTTATATTAAAATCGTCAGTTTTATTATTTTATTTATTTTCCACTGGTACAAGTTTTAAATCGTCCCGCACCATCGATCTGATCTGAATATTGGACGGTGCGGAGTCCGTCCCCTGGTGTTCCCCACATTCCACTAACCATTCCAAAACCATGTGGTATCTATCGCATCGCCTTTAGGCGACGACGGTTTTTTCCCAATCGCTAGCGATTCCACTCATCGCATGACACGCGTTCTGGGCACTGTTCATAAAATCGTCGTCCATCGCGCGTTAACATTTGGATGTGGATACGGCGCGATATTGATCCGTACCGTCTGATCTGAGGCTTCCCATCCAATGGCTATCACTCACTAAAGTTTCCCGACAGTTAACCGAGCTACAACACGTCATTAAATCAATATTTGCCGTCGATCTGATCGGTAGATCGACGATCCATATTTCATCGCCCTGTTTCGATCGCCCAGTCAACGTTTTCCATTTTGACTTTCCATTTCCCGCTCCCGACCGTCGATCTCTGCGCGATCGACGGCTCTATTTTAAACATTTCTTCCGCCTTCCCTTCGATTCCTCTAATCAATCCTGACCGTTGGATGATGCCATCCAACGGCCACGCTTCCCCCACACGTCCTCTGCAGCAAATTAACCTATATATGCAGGATTTTTTAAATATTTGTTTGTATTTTTCAGGGTTTAAATGGTTTTCTCGCCATTTTTGAAGAAAATTCGAAAGCAGAGGGTGACGATCCTTCTGCCTTCGCTTTACTAAAGAAAATCATCGTGGGGTTTAAACTTCACGTTTTATCAATGATTCACGAGGCATTGATGCCATTCGACCCCTGCGCAGCCCTGCAGACCAGCAAAAAAACATGAGTCCAGCACAGTGAAAGAGTATCAGTGCAGAAAACCAGAAATATGCCAGAATAGAAGATTGAAGACAACTATTGTGGGGATTAGGTCTAAGATTCTTATCAAAAGCCTAATAACCAAGTAAAACATAGTTTAGAGAAAATATGAAGTGTTTTATCGACAGGAAGCCCTCCACCGCCACAAATTGAGGCAAATTGATCCCTCTAGCTACCACGATGCCACCTGTGCCTCAAAGTATTCAATCAGAGGCCAAATTTATTGATCAGGATCAGGTATTTGTCTCAAAACGTAGCCAAAGAGGAAACTCTGCTAAGGAAATTAATGACAGACATCTGCAGAGTTACTTCGACGCCACACAGAGCCTCAAAGTTCAAAAAAAGCTCCTACCGAGCTTAAATCTTTATGTAAATCATTTAATACAGAGGATATGTATGTAAAGTTTCTTCATTAAGCCCCTCAAAGGCCAATAAGCAATTAATTCTGTATTAATTGTAATTGAATTCTTTTACCAGATCTCACCTCCTCATCCTTCTATATATACTATTGCAGAAGATGAGTGAGGGGTTGGTTGCAGAACTTTGAAATACATTTGAGCTAAAACCTCTGATTGTAAATAATGTTCACTGGCCCTTGGAGCTCTGCTTGTGATAGATTAGTTAGGTTGGATAGTGAAGATGATTGTTGAACTGAAACATTGGACCTGAGTATTGTAACTAGTTTGACATCAATAAACAAGTTGTTTCTTGGGATCCTTGTCTATATCACTGGTGAAGTGCTTCTTTCTTTGTTATTGTTTTCCTTCTATGTATGTCATATTGTTCACTATTCTCTGATAAAGAACAACATTTATAGAGTTAGGACCTACTGTACATCAGTAACCTTCTCTAACTGAAATATTTATCTCAAAGTTTTCCTCCAATTTGTTTATTTAAGAATGATTTGATACAGTTTAAGTAGTTAGGAATGTTGGAGTTCCCTCGTCCTACTGTTTGCTTTAAACATTTTTTCTTGAAAGTTATTTTCCTTATTTGCTTATTAAAGATGACTATGGAAGATACGGTGTGCCCTGTTCCTATTTTTTCTCCAAAAGCAGATTCTGAAAGTCTCCCTTGGTATTGACTGAAAGCAGACTAGGTTTAAAAGTACTTTATCTGATCTTAAGTTTACACTCTGTCTTCTCTTATATGTTTTCATACTTTCTGAAGGTAATCATGTGGATTACTGGATTGTTTGTCAATTAAGCTGATTTAATACAACTTGCCCAAGAAGTCAATGGTTAGCCCTGCACTTGGTTGGTTTTAAACAGTTACTTAAGAGGCTTTTCTTGTTTGGACTAACTATAAATCCTTTGTGAAATTATTATCAGTTTCCACCCCTCCAACACTTTATTGTTTCCATTCCATCACTCTAATCTCTATAATATTGTGATGTAGATGACTTGCCCCTTAGATCACTCTTGATTTTGTTGTTCAATTAAAGCCCTGTTATGACTCCATAGCCCAATGGACTAGAAAACAGTGTTATATCTATCTCTTTAGCCAAAGCTGTTCTATTCACTTGCAACTTCTCACCTTTGAAACTGTTTTGCATTTATAACTTTCCCCTCAAGTAATATTCATGCTCAACCATCCAAAAACAAACAAAACCCTTGGCCTTCATAACTAGCCTAATATCATAACCCCAAACTTCAAAGACAAATCCATCTTTGCACTTATTGGAGAGATCTCTCTCCAGATTCAGGAGGGCTAGATCCTAGAATCCCAAAGTTGGTTGAAACGATGTTGTTTCTGTGATCGGACTTTGCCAATCTTGTTGATTACAGATTCATAACATTTCTGGCGACTGCGCTAGGGAGCCTTCCCTTAAAAACTTTATAAAACCTTGTGAGTTAAAAGCAGCCTTTTCAAGCACTACCTAAGAAAGGTAATCATGATAGAACTTGTTTGAATTAGTGAAAAACTAGGTAAACCCTAGTATTCCCATAAGTCTTTATCTAACCTTGAAAAATCAGCTGGCTTAGCCATAAGAGTGGATTTTATTTGTCTCTTAACCGTAGCAAAGTTTTGAACAAAGTTAGGATATTCTTAGAAACCACACAATTGAAAAATAACTCAGAAAACCTAAAAATATTTCAAATTGGTATTCAATAAACATGGTGGTGGACCATTAAAACTTTTACCTCTAAAAAGAGCTAAAAAATTTCACTTGGCGACTCCGCAATCCTTAACAGACCTTAAGACTTCACTAGAAAGAACCCTTATCATTGTAATATCTTTCAAACTCAGTTAGAGGACTGTAGGATTGAAATTTCTGTAAACAGATTAGTTAACCTCTCAAATATTGTCATACCTGGTTGAACTTTTCTTGTTTGTTTGGATCTAAAAAACACAACATAGTGGCTCCTAGAAAGATTCATACTATAGCCTATCCTGACCCTGATCCACCTGATTTGGTTGATAACCCAGAAAGTATCCTTAGGAAGTCTCCTAGGATTAAATTATCAACTATTTTCAGATCACCCTTGAGAGCTAATTCAGTCCATGAAAAATTTTCAGCTCTACAACAATCACAAGTTGACTTAGTAAATCCCTTTAGAACTAGGTATCTTGGTGATTTAGATTAGTTATATTCTGAGTCTTCACTTTCATCTCCCAAACCAAGTGAACATCTTGGCAGTAGAGAAACAACACCCCCTAATTTGCATCTCCTTCACAATTCAGGTGTCTCTCATCCAAGATTGGCTCAACAATCTATTCCTGGTCCATCCACTTCTGTTCACCCTACATCCACTGTTCAAACCACTTCACTTCATCCCACTTTCCCTTTTGTTAATCCACCTCTTATAAATCCACCCCCACCACATATCATGGCAACATGGTATGCTCCCTTAGTCCTTCCTGCACCATTAGTCAATCTTCCACAGGACTATCAGTCCAAAATTCCATTATATGATGCTAGTAATGCTACAACTGCATCACAACATGTGGATAAGATGAATGACTACTTTGACAGAAATGAAATTGATGATGATTCTGTCAAAATTAGATTATTTGCTCAGAGCTTAGGGGGAGAAGCAAGAAAATGGTTCAAAATTTTAACCCCCCATAGTATTAATGATCTCCAAGCCTTCCATAAAACATTCTTAAACAAATGGGAAGTAAAGAAAAATCCTCTCCAAGTCCTTTCTGATTACAAGAACCTCCATAGAAACACTGGGGAAAGTGTACAAGTTTATTGCACCAGATTCAATAGTGTGTATAATGGACTTTCCCCATAACTAAAACCTCCACAGGGCTCAGCTTTAAACAATTTTCCTAAAGGGTTTGACCCTGAGATGGCCTATCAGCTGAGAGAGAGAGATTTTGCAACTCTTGAATATATGCAAAAGGGTGCTCTCTGTGTGGAAGTCAACTTAATGGAGAAGAGAGAAAGAATGAAAAATGAAAAGAGAGTGTCTTTTAGAGAGGAATCTACACCCTCTACTTCCAACTCAAAGATGGAGAAAATGATGGAAGAAATGATGAAAGAGATGAGCATAATTAAGAGAGCACAAGAAAGCCAAAACAAAACTGCTCCTCAAAATAGAAATCAGAACCAAAACCAGAATTTTAGAAGAAACCAACCTCCAAATAGACCTAGAGAAGATGATCAACATATCACTCCTCCCTTTCAGAAAAACTATGTAAGTGAGGTTGAAGAAACATATGAAATAGCAGAGGAGAATGATATCAACATGCTGGGGATAGACAATGATGATTGTGAGATTCATTATGATAGAAAACAAGGTCTATACACACCTTATGATGACAGAAGAGATGATGATGATAATTATTATCAAGACATGGAAAATGTTATCATAGAACCTCAAAAAGAATATGACCTTAGGAGAAAAACCAGTAAACAAACCCCCAACAGCAAAACCTCTGAAAAATCTTCACAAAACAGCACTGTAACCAAGCCTAAAGTTTTTTCTTTTGCGCGCGCGTTCTCTTCTTCTCGGCAGCGATTAGGTCAGGATCGCTGCGTGCTGTGAAGCCGCCATAGACGCACCAGGGGGCGGGGAGCCCACTCCCCCCCCCCCTCCAAAATCTTCAGCTGATGCTTTCCGTAGTCTTCTGTCTCAGAAAGGGAAAAAACGCCCATTACCTGAAGTCCCAACATTTATCAAAAAACTTGAAGAAATACCAGAGATCGCCCTGCCTGTAGAACAACCGATCAAAATAGCTCTTGCCTTAGCTGACAGAGGTTTGGTCGGGCAGTTTATGGGTCGATGGCCATCAACAAAAATGACAGATGACTGGGTTCAACAAAATTGGAGGCCTCTGTTGTCGAACAATGTGATCTGTTACGCTGTCGGTAGAGGATTTTTCATTTTCGAATTCACTACCAAAGAAGACCGTGACCTGGTGTTCAGAAATGGTCCGTATTTCATGGGAAATCAAGGCCTGTTCCTCAACAAATGGACCCCTGATTTCGACCCTTCTGTCGATGTCCCAAATGAGGTTCCTGTTTGGGTCCGGCTCCCCAACCTGCCGATCCACTGCTGGAGCTACCAATCCCTGCAAAAGATTGGAAACGGGCTGGGTCGTTTCATCGACAAAGCTGACAATAAGGGCCAATACACCTGCGCAAGAATCTGCGTGGAAGTTGACCTAGAAGCTGGTCTGCCGGAAGCCGTTAAACTTACAGTTGGAGATTGGCATCACTTCTAGAAACTGGATTACGAACAACTGCCCTTTAAGTGCAGAATCTGTCACGAGCATGGTCACTTCCAACGAAACTGTCCTAAAGCCCCACCAAGGGACAAGGTGGAAGAAGAAGGATGGAAAGAGATAAAAAAGGGCAAGGCAGTATCAAAACCTTCCGAACAGACAAAATCTAGAACAATGGGGAAACCCCAGTCCAATTCTCAGGCCAACCCAATCACAAAAGAAGGCCCCCCATCAGTTGAAAAGGTGAATGCTTCAGAGAACCACGAAGAAACTGAAGATCACTCGAATAAACCGAAAGAAACCGTCGAAAAATCTTCTATTCCTCTAGCAGCTGCTGATCAAAGGGGAACCGAAGGTACTGAGGAGCACATCAGCCTTGCCTCTGACTCAGGAGAAGATTCAGAAGAGAGAGACTCCGAATCAGATGGTTCGCAAATCACTCCCATCAAGTCGACGAGGGGTCGGAAATCAAAGAAAAAACAAAGAGAGGAGAAAACTTATCTGGACGTACTACAAGGCTCCCAGAAAACTCTCAAAGGTATGATGAACACCAGATCAGGACGCAAGCAGAGCAGGGCTCCAAAAGGAGCCACCACCTCCCAAATCAGTAAATAATGAAGTACGTCTCCTGGAACTGCAGAGGGTTAGGCAGCAGGCTGAAAAAAGAAGCCCTAAAAGACATTGTTAGGATGCATTCGCCTGAAATCCTTCTCATCCAGGAGACAAAGATGGAGGATAATCTGCTCCTCCAAACTAGTAAGACATTCTGGCGTAAAGGGCCCGGAAGAGCTGTCAGTGCTAGAGGCGCCTCTGGCGGGCTTGCCTCCTTCTGGGACAGCTCCAAATATGAATTGACTCAAGAAGAAATCTGCCCTCATTGGATCTTCATTCAGCTCCTCCACAAAGACTCTGGCCAACAAGTAAGTATGTTCAATCTTTATGCTCCGGTCCTTCCATCGGAGAAAAAATTTTGCTGGGACTCGCTTCAATCCTTTCTTTTATTGCACAAGCCAGAAAACATCATTATTGCAGGTGATCTGAATGTTACTCTAGCCATAGATGAGAAAAAGGGGGGTTCCTTAGTAAGGGATCCAGCTAGAGAATGGGTGGAAGATATTATGCTAGACTGGGATCTGGAGGATATCAAGCCTTCTGCTAGGAAATATACCTGGACTAACAAAAGATTAGGGCCCAATCACATTGGTGCTCGTCTGGACAGATTCCTTGTCCAATCCTCTTTCCTTACTTGTGGTCTTATAGCCTCTTCTAAAATTCTCCCTAACTGCACTTCTGATCATAAACCCATCAGCCTCGAGCTCTCCATTGATGGAAACCTTGGCCCAATTCCTTTTAGATTCAGTCCATTGTGGCTTCAGCAAGATGGTTTCCAGGAAGTGGTATCAGAAGCCTGGAATCGGCAGATACTGGGATCCCCATTCTATGTGTGGGAAGAAAAATTGAGGGGCCTTAAAAGAAAACTCAAGGAGTGGGCTAAATCTCTGAAAACACCCACTGCCAAGAGAAAAGAATCCTTAGATAACCTTGCTGCCCATCAATCAGAAATGGAAAATTCTGTTGTTACTCAAAGTCTGCTTCAAAAGGAAGTGGAGTTGCAAAAATATCTCCATAGAGCTAATAGAGAGGAAGAGGAGTACTGGAGACAAAAATCCAGAAACTTATGGTTACAGGCCGGCGACAAAAATACCAGCTTCTTCCATAAACAAGCCGAAGCCCGCAAGCATTTCAAATCTATTTCAGAAATCCGCTCCCATGATGATGTGCTCAAAGATCCTGAAGGCATCAAAAGGGATGCTTTCACCTTTTTCAAAGAGCTTTATACAGCTCCTGAAACCCTCCCTATAGACTCTCAAGCCTATCCCTTTGTCCGAATTCCTCATTGTGTTCAGGATTCTGTTAATTCTATGCTGACCGCTCCGATTAGCATGGATGAGCTCAAGAAGGATTTGGACTGCATGGAGCCGGATAAAGCTCCTGGGCCTGATGGGTTCACTGCCAGGTTTTATCAGACTTGCTGGTCTATCATTAATAAAGACCTTCTAAGAATGGTTAGGAAGTCTCAATCCTGTCCCAAGATCGGAGGCAGCATCAACTCGGCCTTCCTTGCCCTGATTCCGAAAGAGAAAGGAGCTTCTGATTTTGGTAGATTTCGGCCTATTTCACTGTGTAACACAAGTTATAAACTGATCACCAAAAAAATAGCCATCTGTCTCAAGAATATTTTGCCGGACATCATTCCGGAAAATCAAGGGGGTTTCATT